>BLSH010485886.1:896148-919296 GCA_018402905.1 Glandirana rugosa | reverse complement strand
TAGCACATTGTGATAAGTAATATGTTTTTCTCCTCTCTCAAACCCTGAAATTTACTCTGGTACACTTGGTACGCAGAGGTAGGGATTACATATGTATGTATTTTTTCCCCCCACGCCCTGAAATTTACTCCATATGTAACTACGCTAAAGTTTGTTCCTATGGTTTATTACATTTACAAATAACAACTTGTAACCGTTGTTATGGTACGTTACTACCCATGTATTATGTATTAACTGTATTATTTGTATATTTGTTATATATCGTCTGAATAACGCGTACTAATTTTTATCCAACTATTTTCTGTTCGAGGTTTACCACCTCACGACTGTCGTGTATGTCATTGGACCCATATGTATAAACGTAGGCATCAATGTATACCTCATTTAAAGTCCCGCACCCCCCTTTTTTATGTATGTATACATTAGGGATGGAGACGCATGGTTCACATGGTCTCATTTAAAGTCCCAAACTCTCTCCTCTTTTTGTATAATGAATAGTGTTACACGATTCTAATTTCACTCTTAAGTAAGGAGTAGCAAAACCATGGTAAATGACAGCCCTCACACTAGAATATCCAAAATTCCTCTCCTTCCTAAAGCCAACTCATTATTTAGAGACACAATTGTTGCCAAATAAGATGGGAATTTGATTTATATCTCTATATTGCTGCAAAATTTCCCATAATAGGGAAGACCCAGTTTCCACAACAACATACAGGATATGTACAGTACATGATTCAATATACCCTGAATTCACTTTCTAAATGACTCCCAACTAATGAATCATTGAAAGTGCGAAACACGCACCCCCCTACCTTATCTACATAAGTCCTACACCCTCTTCACTATTGAATGCTCATACTCTACCACCCTCCTGTACCTACATATTAACACTAAATTCTGTACAGCATTGGAAAAAACGAATAATCTTAAATGGCAAAGTGACTTTCAAACAGACACTCTATGTAACATAATACTGCAGAGCTGTCTACATGTGCAAAACAGCACTGTAAATGAAAAAATGGAGAGAAACCCTGTTTTGCTTTGTGCACACAGCATATTACGTATTTGATTTTATTCACCAAATTAGGGCCCCTGAACTGTACCTTAAACGTTGCCCCAAATGCAAATTAAAGGGCACCAAAGTAATGTGTGCCCTATGGGATTGTCTTCATGTCTCACAGTTCTGGGAAATGGTAATTAAGTTTATTAATGTAGTCTTTCATACCGCAATACCTAAAGACTCATAGGTATGTCTGTTTGGCTAAAAGGTCCCCTCCTCACAAGCTCAAAGACTTACAATCTTTTAGCCCACAGAAAAAATAATGGCCCAATGGCTGTCACCTAAAACATTCACTATAGAGTGCCTCATTACAGACATTCAAACATTCAGACATTCAAACTTAATATTTCACATTACATGTATTTAATGATTTAGAAAATTGTTGCCATGGTCAAACCCTTCCAATACTCCAAATGGTATGCAGAAGGATTACTGAGTGGCTTGCTAGGATGGCTATGACTATCTACTCCTCCTAAACAAACATTCATTTACAGACATACTTTTTTCTGTTTTGTTCCATTCATATCCGATAGTGGATGGAATCGCCGCAATTCTGCCTGCAATTTCAAATCGCTGCAAAACACAGAACACATTTGTGATGCCATTATTTTTTAATCAAAATAGATAGTGCAGCGCAAACAACAGTCCACATAGGTATAGTTGAGATAGGAGACCTCCCAATGTGAGATATGGTGTCAATAAACTTCAAATTCATGCAGGTGAAAACAGCGTGAGTCCTATTGCCACCATTACTAGCAGCCTCTCACCTTCTTAATGTAGCCACAAGGGCCGTTAGGCATGTATCACACACAGTTGGTGATGATGATCTTACACCCTTTAGGTGGGAACTCCTTTTGACTCCAACAGGAAAGGTGCTCCCCGATTACATGCAAAAAAAGAGACACTTCCTAGTGCTCTCTGTATATAATCATGTAATTTTATTAAGCGTAAAAACGGGGGTACTCACATTTAAAAACACCTCTACTGGTGCCAGTATATAGACCAAACAGTACAATTTCAATTCAAAAGATGGCCGCGCAGGTGACGTCCTGCGTGTTCCTCCCTCAGGTATGCGTTACGTCTTTTGTACGAGACTTCTTCAGCGTGAGAGGGGAGAGGCTGCTAGTGGTGGTGGCAATAGGACTCACACTGTTTTCACCTGCATGAATTTGAAGTTTATTGACACCATATCTCACATCGGGAGGTCTCCTATCTCAACTATACCTATGTGGACTGTTGTTTGCGCAGCACTATCTATTTTGGTTTTGATGTTGAAAAGGACTATGAATTGCCTTTAAGTGTTCAGCTTGCATTCTATTGATACTAATTAGTAGTCCATCATTTTACTATTCCTTTGCGCTGAATTGTTTATTGTTTGAGTCATTATTTTTTAATGACAGCCCAATCGCGCTGCGATTTTGCCATGATGGTCGAGCGCGAGCGGTAAATCGCAACGCGCGATGCTTGTCACTCAAAAAGGAACATGAGCTTCTTTTGAGCAACAGCATTACGCATTGTGATTTGCTGAGATTGCAGCACTATTTACCGCGCGACAATTGCTGCAAAATCGCGGCAAACCGTGGTGTGATTGGTGTGCCATTCGAAGTAATGGCATCGCAAATGCATCCGTTGTTTTGCAGCGATTTGAAATTCCGCTATCAGGTGTGAATGGAGCCTATATCTTGCACTACTGATGTTGAGCTGCAACTCCTTATGTTTGTTTAGTAGAGGCATATTTTTAAAACATGTATTTTACCATCCCCATGTGTGCCAGGAGAAAGCCTTTGCTGTCCAAAAAGAATATTAGAACAGGACTAGCCTTTGCCATTAAACTTACAGGTAAAGACCAGGTCTTCTGGAACACTATGTGGACTGAAGACAGCTGTTTGGCCACAGTCACAGTAGACATGTTTGACACAAACTGAAGACAGCATTTCAGGAGAAGAACCTAATATTACCCGAGAGGCATGGTGGTAGAAATGTTATGGTTTGGGGGTGCATTGCGGTTTCAGGGCCTGGGCAGCTTGTTTACAGTCATCGAGTCAGCTATGAATTCTGCATCATATCAAAGCACAAAGAACATGAGACCATCTGTCTGCAAGTTGAAGTTGAATTGGAAATGGATTTTCAACATGATAGTGATCTGAAGAACACAAGCAAATCCACTAAGGAATGGCTTACAAAGAAGAAACTATGGCTATAGACTAGCTTAGTCAAAGCTCTGATTTTAACACCACTGAAATGTTGTGGGGAGATTTGAAACAAAACGGGCAGTTCATTCAAGGACAAAAAGTTTTAAAAAACGACCGCGCTACTGTGGGACTGACTGATGAGTGAGGGAGGGATACAGTTTAAAAAAGGGTAGCGGACATAAAATACAGTGAAGGCAGTTCCTCTAAGAAATAGATCCTGAAAACCTATATGGGATGCGTGCAAGTAGAGTAAGGTTGGCGCCCTCTTCCTCTACTTGCACGCAGTTCATTCAAGGACATCCACAAATGTCATATTGTGGTGGGCAGTTATGTAAAATGCCTACAAGTCATAATTTGTGATAAAAGTGACAATACCAGCTACTGAGGCAAAGGGGGTATATTTTTTGAATGGGTTAAATAAATCAAGAGAGGCGAACCTAAGGTGTAAGGCAGAGGACATAACGTGTGCAGTCAATCAATAAGCTTATCAAACTTTTTTGATGTCATTGAAATGCAGCTCCTTTTTTCGTAGGGGCATGTCTCATATGGAGCATGAATAGCTCCTTGGGCCGCTGCATTGTGGGAAGACAACTGAGAAGCTTGATATGGCAATGTTTCTAACATAGCCTGCATAGGGGATTGTACACGTGCCGTGGGTGAGATGCTTTGCGGCAAGATATTTACCACAGATTGCATTCGGCAGGCTGTACTGTCATCAAACGCAACCCATTCAAGTGAATGGGGCTGCACCGCAAACGCATGTTATGCTTGCAGTTACAGTGCTGCTGCCTTTCATGGGTTAAAACAGGCATCCCGGCAGTGATATGTTTTGACCAACTATTAAATGCCTCTGAAAAGTGATCCACTGCAGATGGTAATGACAGCCTCAAGTGTAAACAAGGCTATATGTGTATGTGATACAGTGCCTTGAATAAGTATTCATACCCCTTGACATTTTGTCATGTTACAACCAAAAATGTAAATGTATTTTATTGGGATTTTATGTGATAGACCAACACAAAGTGACACATACAGTAATTGTGAATTGTAAGGAAAATGATATACAGATTTTTAATACAGCTTACCTGTAAAATCCTTTTCTTGGAGTACATCACGGGACACAGAGTGTTAATTCATTACTGCTGGGTTATACGCTACCTTCAGGTGAATGGACACTGGCAACCAAAAAACAGGAAGTTCCCCCTATATAACCCCTCCCACTCCTGGATTACCACAGTTTTTGAAGCAAGCAAAAAAGCAATTTTCCAAGAAAAGGATTTTACAGGTAAGCTGCATTAAAAATCTGTATTTCTTTATCGTACATCATGGGAAACAGAGTGTTAATTCATTACTGCTGGGATGTCCAAAGCATCCAAAGTCCAAAGCAATATCCCTTGAGGGGAGGGAACACAGTAATCCTAGGCCCACCTTGTCAAAGGACCTAGACTGCTGCCTGCAGTACACTGCAACCAAACGCAGTATCCTCCTGGGCCCTAACATCCACCTGGTAGAACCTGGTGAATGTATGAACTGAAGTAGCAGCCGTGCAAATCTGGGCCACAGACACCTGCTGATGCATTGCCCATGGCTTACTCATCCATCTGGTGGAATGGACTTTCAAACCAAAAGGTGTATCCTTACCCTTTAGCCCATATACCTGGCTAATTACCTGGCGAATGCACCTAGCAATAGTTGAGCTAGTCGCTGCCTGACCCTTCTTAGGGCCTTCCAGCAGAACAAAAAAGAGTCAGTTTTAAATCAACTTTAACTGCCCTAACTACATCAACTGCCTGTAGTAACATTTCCTCAGGAGTCACTGGACTTGGAAAAAAGGAGGGTAAAATAATATCCTGGTTCAGGTGAAACCTGGAAACCACTTTCAGCAAAAAATCCTGCTGAGGCCGCATGACTAACTTATCCTGGTGTAAAACCAAGAAAGGTACCTTACAAGACAAAGCGGCCAATTCAGACACTCGTCTTGCTGAAGTCATGGCGACCAAAAAAAACAACTTCCACAATAAGAGGACTAAAGGAATCTGCCTAATAGGCTCAAAGAGCTGCTTCTGTAGTGCAGACAGCACCAGATTCAGATGCTAAGGGGGTAAGGGCAGCTTCACTGGAGGAATCAGCCGCATAGCCCCCTTAATAAATGTTCTCACCAAGGAGTGCGATGCAATCTGTCTTTGAAAAAACACTGACAATGCTGATATCTGACCCTTAATTGTTCCTAAGGACAGATTCAGGCTTACTCCTAATTGTAGGAACTCTAGAATCCTCCCAATAGAATACTTACGAGGATGCCATCTCTTGGATTCACACCAAGATATGTATGCTTTCCAAACCCTGTAGTAAATCTTTCTAGACACGGGTTTCCTGGCATTGATTAGAGTAGGCAGAGCTAAAACCGAAATGCCTCTATCTTTTAGGACTCCGGATTCAATAGCCACAATGTTAAATTTAGCGAGCGTGAAGTAGGGTGGAATATGGGTCCTTGAGACAGTAAATCCGGATGGTATGGAACCACCCATGGATTTCCTACCGCTAACCTCACGATCTCCGCATACCATGTTCTCCTGGGCCACTAGGATCACTGGTCTCCCTTCCTCGCGTATCTTGCTGAGCAATCACGGAAGAAACTGTATTGGAGGAAATATATAGATTAGGGAATACTGATCCCACGGGCATATCAATGCATCCGTCCCGACTGCCAATGGATCCCGGGTTCTGGGCACAAACTTTTCCAGTTTGCTGTTGAATATGGATGCCATCATGTCTATGTCGGAGGTACCCCAATGTTGACAGATTTGCTGAAATATCTTGGGGTGCAGGGACCATTCCCCTGGCATCAATTGCTGATGACTTAGATAATCCGGCTGCCAATTGACCACCCCTGAAATAAACACTGCTGATAGGCATGGCAAATTCCTCTCTGCCCACCTTAGGATGACATCCACATCCTTTTAGGCCGCTAGGCTTCTGATACCTCCCTGGTGGTTGATGTATGCTACCACCGTGGAGTTGTCAGACTGAATCCTGACCGGAAAACCCTGTAACCTGGCTGACCAGAATACCAGGGCCATTTGTACCACCTGCATCTCCAGAATATTGATAGGCAATGTCCTTTCTGGAGGAGACCATGTCCCTTGTACTGATGCCTCTCCCAGGACTGCCCCCGAACCTAGCAGGTTGGCATCCGTGAACACTACTTTCCAGGATAGAGGCAGGAAAGATCTTCCTTTTCTCAAATTGTTGGGCTTTACCCACCAAGAGAGGCTTAGACTTGCTAATGGAGACAAAGTCTTGGGGCAATTTAATGCTTGGCAATTCTTGTTTCAGGCCTTTAGAATATTGTTCTCTAAGGGCCAGGTGTGAAATTGCGCATAGGGGACTGCAGCATCGAATGAAGCCACCATCTTGCCTAGCAATCGTATGCATTGCCTTATAGAAGGTTGCCTTGCCATTTTTACTAGATTTACCATGTGTTTTATGTCCTTGGTTTTTGTTTCTGGTAAGAACACCCTTGCCGGGGCTGTATCTAGGATCATTCCCAGATATTCCAGCACTTATACAGACCTAAGGGCTGATTTTTCTAAACGCAAAAGACGCAAAAGAAGCTTTAAGCAGAGACTCCCGTTTTTTGGTTTTTTTTTCCATTCGATTTTTATTGCATTTTAAAGAAAATACAAAGACAATGTATCTTGAGAAGATAGAATAATATATAACCAGTAATACAGGTAGTGAGAACATGCTCTCCATGAAACCTATGCATAGGCGGCTCAGTGTGAGTTTAGATGGGGATTATTAATATCATTGCCCGGACACCCAAGTTGGGATCAAAACTGTGCCCTGGGCTTTTTAGGATTCTGTGCGTTTCGGTCTCATTGAGGCATGAACTTGAACAAGCGCATAACTACAATGTTATATAATGTGTAACCTCTGAATATTATGAGGGCTTTAAAGTTAGGTTGGGGAAGGAAAGAAAGGAGAGGTAGGAGAGTGAAGAAGAAAAGGGAGGTACGTGGGTTGTGGTAGTGTGCTGGTGCGGCACGTGTATATGTGTTGTAGTGGAGAGTCCTGGTACAATGCTGTTATACTGATATTTAAGAGTTCTTGAAGTTCCGCTGCCTGGGTTAAGTGGCAGAAGTGAAGTTGGGTCTTGGGGTATGGAATTTATCCAGAGAACTCAGAGTTAAAAGTTAAAAGTTATAAGGCTCTAGGTTTGGAAAGAGCATTGTGGGTGTGTTACCCACGGGTGCCAGTCTCTTAGAATTTTTTCTTGTTTAAGATGGGCTTTTGCAAAGTAGTATTCTTGCTGAGCATGGTAGTTGAGAATGAGAATCACCTCCTTAAGGTTTGGTGGGGTAGGGGATTTCCATTTGCAGGCTATGGAAAGCCTAGCTGCTATGAAGAGATGCGTGAGGATGGTATGGTATCTGTAAGGACATGAGTCTGTGCCTATTCCAAGTAAGACTATCTTAGGGTCCGGAGGTAGGTTCTGGTTGATAATAGTGGAGATTAATTTGAAGAGTTGGTCCCATAAAGTTTGTATGATAGGGCATTGCCACCATATATGGTAGAGAGAACCAGGAAGGTTACAGTTCCTCCAGCATAGTGGAGAATGGTCAGAATAGATTTTTGCCAGTTTCTGAGGGGTAAGGTACCAGTGGAAGGAGAGCTTTTGCGCGTTTTCCCAGTGAAGGATACATTTGGAGTGTTTCCGTGGGAGGAATTGCGCTGTGTGCCATTGATCCGGGGTTGCTGAGAAGGAGAGTGTTTTTTCACAGTTTAGGAATGGTATTGGTTTGTGTAGTTGAGCTGGGGTGGCAAGGGAGAGATATAGGGGACCCAGTCCTTTAAGAATTTTTGGGGGTGAACGTAATATGTCTAGGATGGGACTCAAAACATCTGAATCTCTAATCTGGATATTTTTTAAGGCATGTCGGATTTGAAGGTATTGGTAGAATGAGGTGCGAGGTAATTGAACGGACGAAGACAGCTCTTGGAAGGAGCTAAGAATACCTTGCGAGTAAAGTTGTCCTACGCTGGTGATTCCGGCTGATACCCAATTTTGGATATTTAAGTTCGGTATTATTTTCCCCAAGGAGGATAGTGGGATGAAGTCCAGGGTTTTCTGGGATAAAGAAGTTGCCATGTTTCTTAGTGAGGTCCATACTGTATGAATGGCATTAATAGTGTCCAAGAAGTGTCTCTGGGGATGCGGATGAAGAATCAAGGCTCCTAAATAGGCTTTCAGGTCCTGTTGTAGAGGCTCCTTGTCAATTTGATGAATAGTTGGAGAAGAGTTGGTAGTCCACCATGTTCTGATGTGATTTAATATACTAGCCTTGTAGTATAAGGAGATGTTCGGGGCACCCATTCCGTTGAATTTGACAGGGCGAAGAAGGTATGCTGTTTTGAATCTGGGGTGTTTCCCTTGCCAGATCAAGTTGCTAATAATAGTTTGTAGTTTCTTTAGGTGAGTTGAAAGGAAAGGCACTGGGAGGGCTCGGAAGAGGTACAGGATGTGAGGAAGAATGAACATTTTGGCTAAGGCTATATGACCTGTCCATGAGGATGTTAACTTCTGAATTGAAGAGGAGAGATTAATCATTTTTGATGTTAGCATATTGAAATTGATGTGGAACATTTTAGAGCTAGGGGAGGTTAAATGAATCCCTAGATATTGAAGGGAAGCTGCTGAAGCCCACGAGAAAGGGGCAAGTCCTGAGATATGTTGTTTGGTAAGAGAGGTTAGGTTAATGGGGAGCATTTGACATTTGTTATGGTTTAATTTGTAGAGAGAAAGCGTTCCAAAGTGTTCTAGAAGTTGGGTCAAGTGAGAGAGAGAGTGGAGGGGGTCTGTGAGGAAGATTATCACATCATCGCCGTATAGGCCTATTTTATGTTGGTTATTTCCTATTTGTATACCGGTAATTGAAGAGTTAGATCGGATATGTTCCGCCAGGGGTTCCATAATCAAGGAGAATATTATTGGGGAAAGAGGGCAACCCTGCCTTGTCCCATTAGTGATAGGGAAGGAGGGTGATAGGAAGCCTGAAGTCCAAACTCTAGATGTGGGGTGTGTGTATAGGGCCATGATGAACATATTTGCTAAGTGGGGAGTTAGGTGATCAGAAAAGAGTTTGTAATATTCGTTTATGTATCCGTCAGGGCCCGGGGACTTGTGGAGCGGTAGTGATTTAATCGTTTTGGTCACTTCAATTAGGGTAATTGGGGCTGAGAGGTTTGATAGTTGGGATTCTGAGAGGGATGGTAGATTGATTGAATTTAGGAATTGTTTTAGGATGTCTGGATTCGGTGTCGGGGAGATAGGACTGTCTTGTAAGTTATATAGGGAGGCGTCAAATTTTTGAAACTGATTTGCGATGTCAGATGGATTGTATATTTTTTGGTTTTGTTTGTTCGAAAGGAGCGCTATTTTCGAGGCTGCTACTTTTCGTTTATGTTGTTTTGCTAGGAATGCTCCAGGTTTGTTGTTTGAGGTGTAAAAATTAAGTCTTAGTCTTTTCACATAAAATTCAAAGAACGTTTTGAAGAGTTCACTTAATTGGCCTCTCAGGTATTTTAATTTATCCGTGATGGGAGGGTCCACTTTTTGTTTATTGAGGGCTTCTAGCTGGTGTATTTGGGAAGTAAGTTGGGTTTTAGTATGTAGGCGAGTCCATTTCTCGTGGGCTACAATTTTGATAAAGATTCCTCTTAAGAATGCCTTGTGACTGTTCCACAATGTGCTGGGGGGGTTTGGTCAGTAGGAGGGGGCTTAGTCTGCATGGTGAGAAAGCATTTTTGTCTTTTGTTGCAGAAAGCTCTAGGGTTATGGGAGCATGATCTGACCAAGTAATTAGACCAACTGATGTCGAGTCTACTTTTTGTAGTGTAAATTTGTCTACCAGAAAGAAATCAAGTCTGGAGTATACATTATGGGCAGCTGAGAAAAAGGTGAAATCCTTCTCGTTTCCATGGGAGCATCTCCAGGGATCATAAAGGTCTTCCTGAGAGATTAAGGAGTGTAAGGTTAAGGATGGTTTGCATTTGGGGTTGGTGGAGTCTAGTTCAGGGTTGATAACTTTGTTAAAGTCTCCACAGATAATAATGGGATTGGATCTGAGTGGTTGGAGTTCAGTAAAGAAAGATTTGAAGAAGGTGTTCTGGTGGGTGTTGGGAGCATATAGGTTGACTAGGGTGAGACGACTGTTGTTAATGGTTGCTGTGAGAATAAGGTATCTACCGTTGGGGTCCATTTCTACGGAGTGGAGGAGAAGGGAGGCTGAGTCGCGAATGGTGACCATGACTCCTTTCCGTTTGGAATCAGCATTGGAGAAAAAGGTATGATGAAATTTTGGGTGCGAGCATTTCGGTGGGTTGGAGGAAGTGATGTGAGTCTCCTGAACACAAATGATTTCTGATTGTGCTTTGAGTGCTTCTTTCCACATGAGGGAACGTTTAAAAGGACTATTGAGTCCTTTGACATTTAACAAGAGAATTTTCAAAGCCATTGGGACTGGATGAGGGGCTTATGGGTGTGTCAAGCAGTACTGTGGAAACGAGAAGGATTTGACCAGACATGAAAAAGACCTACTTAACAATACAGCAGCTATACCAAGATGTACATTAGTTAGGTGAAGATGGTTGCACCAGCACATGAAGGGGAAGGGGAGAGGGGAGAGGAAAGAGAATTGAAAGAGAGGGAGGAAGAAGAAGAAATACAAAATTGTGTGCATTGCACACCGGTAATCCGGGGTGGAGGGATTCCTAAACAGGTAGTACATTTCTCTAACAAGAAGATAAAAATATTGAACAATCATTGCAAATAGAGGAGAAGCAAAAAGCAACATTTAAACCCATTTGGGGTCTCAGCACAGGGAAGCGCTGGTAGGTATTAACATTTTGTGTTTCCCCTGCTGTGTTGGCGGTACCTGAACTGAATCAGGTATTGTTAGGGTGGCGTTTTTCATCCATGATATGTTGTGGTAAAGTAGGTTTTGGTGGGGAAGGTAGAGTCGGAGGTGACAGGCCCCAATTTTGCAGCTGTTTTAAACCTTGCTTGAGGTGATAGATGGTCACAGGTTTTCCTTGGTACGTGACAATAAGTTTGTCTTTTCTGAGGTCCTTCCTCAGGTCTTTTTGTAGCGAAAGAAGCATGTGTTTAAGAACATTCTCGGACAGCGGGTTGTCGGTGGTCGGGAGTGAAGCGAGCGTTTCCGAGCGTTCGGGCGATTCCGAACGTTCTTGGTCGGAGTCAGAAAGTTAGTTTGCGGTAGGATCGTGGGTCTGGGGGAAGGTCAGGTGCTTTTTGCTTACCGGGCTCTGATGAGATGGCGAGGCGTGAGGGGATGACGTGGCCCTCTAAGCGCTGTCCCTGGGTCTGTTCCCCTGCAGTCTATGTCATCTGCAGGGTCTCCAGAGGAGATAGAGCGTGAGGCTGGGGGAGCCGATCTACTTGAGGCCCTGGCTCCATCTTGCCTGCCAGCGTGGCGGGCCTCACTGAAGAATTCAGTGAGTTTCCTCGGCTCCGAGGGTTGGGATTTCTTCCCTGCCATGTTGTAGGGGCTCTATGGTCGCCAAGTAGGTATACTGGGTTTGTAAAATGCAGATGTAGCAGGTCCTATGATGAGACATCTTCCCTGTGCTGGGAGAGAGGAAGGTCTAAGCAGCCATCTTAGTGCGCAGCCAAGCTCCGCCCCCAGAGACTCCAGTTTTTTTATTGGCAGGCTTTAAAGCTCTGCGCATTGTCAACTGAGCAAGTCAAACTTTTATTGACTGAAGAAATTGCTGTCTTTACCAAAGGCATGCTCCATTTCTTTTTGAATTTTTCTTCCATAGGATACAATTGAGAGAACCCTTTAAGAGGCATGAATACCCAATCTGGGAGATCCCAGTCTGCATACATCTCTTGCTCTAGCAGAGGGCGGACTGGAAACCCCTGGGAAGTTTGCTTAGGCAACAACGATCCCAGAGCAGAGAATGAGGCTTCACACACCTCAACAGGGGGTAACTTAAAGCCGGACCTTACAAGCTCAATCAAGGCCTGCACCAACAGCTTCTCTGATTTAGAGGCTGAAAATGGTTCCTCTGAATCCGACTCCTCGGAAGAAGAATCGTCAGTCTGACCTTCAACCGGGTCACCCCTTGTTACCTCATCCGCATCCTCAACCCAATCGGGACCCATGTCAGGGGTATCTCCATGTGGACAGGTGTCTCCGTGCTCAGCTAGGTTCCCCCTAGGACTAGAGCCCGAAGAGGAGGACCTCTCCCTCTTTTTACCTTGAGGCATACCTGCAATCATACTGGCTATTTTGCTCTCGAGACCCCCTAAAGCTGCAGCCAAATCCTCCTTAGTGACATAGGCTGGATCAGATGCTTTAGAGGTAGCCACGATGCCTACACAGCGAAGAGGCTCAGATAGGCCAGTTGCTCCAGGTCTTTCAGGGGAGGCAATATAGGCAGTAAACCCAGGCTTCTCTACCGCAGGTGGTGGTACAGTGGCTCCCTTAAATGCCACCCCCTCTCCTTCTTTCTGGAAGCATTTGCAAAACCCAGAAAAAAGGACACTTTCCCCTTAAGAAGAGCTCTGTGAACAACCGCTTAACACAGTCTCTCCCTGGCTTACCTTACCTGCCGTCACCATGCCCAGACCCCTTCAGACTGATGCGCCCTCCAGCTCTGTGTCCCTTTGCAGCCCAGAAGTGCTGGCGACGCCCGCCAGCCCTTTTAAAGATGCTGGCTTCCACTTCCTGCTTTCAAAACAGACACTTTTTTTTTTTCAAAGCAGTAAGCTGAGTCCTGCATAACAGTGCCCTCTGGTGTCTGTAGCACTGGTACTGCAGGGAAAATCTAGGAATCTTTTTTATCTTTTTTTTTTTTTTTAAAGAGAGGGGAAAGTACTTACCATTCCCCACCGCAGGCTTCCTAATCTTAGGAGTCAGCCTTCACCCATCGCGGCGGGCCTTGTCGCTCAGGACCTTCAAGGACCGGGTCCCTTTTAAACTGCGGCCCACTCCCTTGAACTTGTATAGCACCCTTATGGAATCTTCCTTGGGCAGATAGACCAGGATTTTCCAACAAACTAAGGGTTCAGTGACTTAAACACATTATAGGCGAAACCTCGTCCGATCGAGGCTCGGGTACCATCCTTTTAGCTTTCTGCCATTTGAATGAATCCGATAAAACATCCACTTTCTGGGATGTCAAGAGTTTTTTAAGAGCTCTCACAGCCACGACCATCACCTTCAGACACTGGTGAAAAAATGGTAATTCCAGAGTGGTAGGGGTTATATAGGGGGAACTTCCTGTCTATTGGTTGCCAGTGTCCATTCACCTGAAGGTAGCAAATAACCCAGCTGTAATGAATTAACACTCTGTGTCCCATGATGTACGATAAAGAAAAATGGTTTTCAATTTTTTTTTACAAATAAATATCTGAAAAGTGTGGTGTGCATTTGCATTCAAATTGATTCCCTTTACTCTGATACCCCTAACTAAAACCTAGTGGAACCAATTGCCTTCAGAAGGCACCTAATTAGTAAATAGAGTCCACCTGTGTGTAATTTAATCTCAGTATAAAATACAGCTGTGAAGCCCTCAGAGCTTTGTTAGAGAACCTTAGTGAACAAACAGCATCATGAAGGCCAAGGTACACACCAGACAGGTTAGGGATAAAGTTGTGGAGAAGTTTAAAGCAGGGTTAGGGTATAAAAAAAATATCCCAAGCTTTCAACATTTCACAGAGCACTGTTCAATCCATCACCTGAAAATGGAAAGAGTGTGACATAACTGCAAACCTACCAAGACATGGCCGTCCACCTAAACTGACAGGCCGGAAAAGGAGAGCATTAATCAGAGAAGCAGCCAAAACACCCATGGTAACTCTGGAGGAGCTGCAGAGATCCACAGCCCAGGTGGGAGAATATTTCCACAGGACAACTATTAGTCGTGCACTCCACAAATGCGGCCTTTATGGAAGGGTGGCAACCACTGTTGAAAGAAAGCCATAAGAATAGTGGGGGACACAGCAAAGAAGAAGGTGCTCTGGTCAGATGGGACCAAAAATTAACTTTTTGGCCTAAAAGAAAAATGCTATGTGTGGAGGAAAACTAAAACTGTACATCACACTGAACACACCACCCCCACCGTGAAACATGGTGGTGGCAGTATTGTATGTGGGGATGCTTTTCTTCAGCAGCGATAGAGAAACTGGTCAGAGTTGATGGGAAGATGGATGGAGCCAAATACAGGGCAATCTTAGAAGAAAACCTATTAGAGTCTGCAAAAGACTTGAGACTGGGGTGGAGGTTCACCTTCCAGCAGGACAACGACCCAAAACATACAGCCAGAGCTACAATAGAATGGTTTAGATCAAAGCATATTCATGTGTTAGAATAGCCCAGTCAAAGTGCAGACCTAAATCCAATTGAGAATCTGTGGCAAGACTTTAAAATTGCTGTTTATAGAAGCTCTCCATCCAATCTGACAGAGATTGAGCTATTTTGCAAAGAATGGGCAAAAATGTCACTCTCTGGATGTGCAAAGCTGGTAGAGACATACCCCAAAAGACTTGCAGCTGTAATTGCAGTGAAAGGTGGTTCTACTAAGTATTGACTCAGGGGGCTGAATACAAATGCATGCCATACTTTTCACATATTTATTTGTAAAAAAAATGAATAAACATTTATCATTTTCCTTCAACTTCACAATTATTTGACACTTTGTGTTGGTCTATCACATAAAATCCCAATAAAACACATTGCATTTTTAGTTGTAACGTGACAAAATGTGGAAAATCTCTAGGGGTGTGAATATTTTTACAAGCCACTGTCTGTATTTCAGCTGTGTAATTAGTAATTTTGTGGGAGTTCACCTTAAAGCCTCAGTGCTTAAACGTGTGACTAGATGGAGAACCATAAATGTTGCTGGTTGGGATTTGATGTACACTGAATCTTTTGTAATCAATCCCATACATCATATGCTACTGTAATTGGCATGTCTCCGGATTTACGAACAGTACTAACCATTGCAAAGACATTGGAGTAGAATTTGTAGGTGTTGACCAGCACTGGAGGTCAGTGCTTGGCTGTGGCCAAAACACTCCACAAGCATTGGTGGTAAGTGGCTGACTACAACAATGACCCCCTAGTCAGTGTTAGGAAAAATACTGCGCTAAGTGTGAGCCCCAACCGCTGCCAACACCACAATCAAACTAATTGTGTAAATATAGTGGGGGTTAACTGTGTAGCGCTAATTGGGACTTAGAAGTGCCACTAATTTAAACAAAAGATGCAAAATAAGAATAAACAGGTGATGTGCACTACAAATACACCCTAGGTAGAATACCCTATAAGGGACATATCAAAATGTATATGTGAGAAATATATATGTATTATGTTTATAAATAAAAATTATATTATGCGTGTGTATAGGGTTAAGGTGAAGGAGCGAAGCCCTCAAATTCTTCAGTCCCTCCACCTCAAGCACACACAACCAATAAAACTGCAAAAATGTAAGTCGGGAAGTGAAAGCAGGTGGATATAAAAAACATATGTGATCACAATAATAAAAAAAGAAAGAAAAAAAAATAAAAGTGGAATGGAGAATAAAAAAAAAAGGTCTATAAGGGGAGGCCCACCTCTAGACCGTATAAAAAACGTGATGAAGAAAAGGGGGAAATAACAAATTATGTTGTATTTGGCAACTGATGGGGTATCATTATAGACCACTCAGGACCATAGAGAGTTCATAATAAAAGTTCAAACAGTTTATATAGATCTTCAAGAGTAGGGAATCTTTAGCTGAGAGAGTGTGACCTCTGGGGGTCCCTGAGGGAACTATGGAACGCCATCACTGAATAACTTAAAGGCTTACCAGACAGCCCATATAAACACGCCTCAACAGAATCCACCAGAGACAAGGGCTTCTCCAGGAAAGATGGAACCCAACTTTATTTCTGTGTTGATGTCACCAAACGGGCGCTCCACTGTCTGGTGTATCCTATTCAGAATGTTGTAAGTTGGTGGCTTCCACCGTCCTTTATCTTCAGGGACTCTCGTGAAATACCAAATGGGGATAGAAAAAACCTCACATAGTGTGAATCAGTAAAAATTGGATTTATTAAAAGAAAGTATTGCACTTACATCAAAATTTAAAAATGCGAGCTTGTCTCAAATGTGGCGCAACATCATAGAGTCAGCAGTCACCCGATATGTTTCATCCTCATGGACATCATCTGGGGTTTTTCTATTCTCCATTCCAATTTTATTTTATTTTCTTTCTTTTTTATTATTGTGATCACATATGTTTTTTATATCCACCTGTTTTCACTTCCCGACTTAAATTTTTGCAGTTTTATTGGTTGTGTGTGCTTGAGGTGGAGGGACTGAAGAATTTTAGGGCCTCGCTCCTTCACCTTAACCCTATACACACGCATAATACAATGTTTATTTATAAACATACTACATATATATTTCTCACGTATACATTTTGAAATAACCCCCTAGTGTTGTTCAATAAATAAATTGTTTACACAATCTGGTTTATTGGAAGATAGATAGGTTTAGCTGCAAGTGGATCTACACACAGGGTAACGTGTAACGAGGACAGAACTTTTACCCTGGAATTCATAAAGACTGGCACAGACAGATTTTGTGGTTTCTCATGCATTGTAAAAGTGGTAAAGAATGCGCCAAATTCATATACTTGTCTAAAACTTGTACTTGAAATTGGCTCATGCTGCAACACTTTTAAAACACACATAAGACATTTTTGCAAAATCTTTCTGTGCCAGTTTTTCCCTCTGTATGTATTTGGGACACAATGTAAAAGTGCCACATTGAATGTGACACAATGTAAAAGTGGCGTATTTTAGAGCTATTGAATTTGTGAATTTGGTGCACGAGTTTCTGACAGAACCAGAAGTATTGCAAATGCTTCATAAATTTGGCCAAGACATTAACAAGAGGGATTAACGCCAAAAGTGGCTTGGCAGCATTATTGAATTCACCCCATAGAATTCTGCAAGTTTTTATCAACAGGCTTCCATTAACCTGAACTAGTTACAGTTACACTTTTTAGTCACATTTACAACTCTACACTCAAACAAAGGCTGTTGTCCATGTATCCACTCAAACTCCTCATGCTCCAACCCATGCCACATTACCTCAAGCTTCCTTCAGTAGGTAGACAGAGCTCACAGGCTCTGCGTATTCTACTTCTGTACTAAAATCACAGGACTTCATCTTTTCTGTCTCTATTGTGATCCCTTTCTTTTTATGTTCTGATGACCATAACTTTTTCACTTTGCAGTTCGTACACCTTAGGAGACAGGCTCAGCCGCTTACCTGTAACATGTTTTCAAAAGGCTTCTAGTTAACTACTGGGCAGTGGGCAACTGATCACAAGCCCATGCCTTTCACACTGGTCCCTTCTGCATCATTTTCTTTCATTGTTACACTCAGAACTTTGTCTCCTGAATGGACGCTATTATGAATACATGGTAGCTGCTGAAGAACTTGAACTTTACTTAGTTTTCTCATCAAGTGCCCCTTATTCAGCAGGTAAATAGAGCAAGCTGAAACATCTGTAGATGCAGTAATCTCAGTTGCATTTGCTTCTTGCTGCGCACACAATATCAGATCCCACAGTAGTAATTAGAGGAGCGCCTATTCTCTTAGGCATCCACCAATCAGTGGCAGGCCACAGGAGATTGCCAGAGCTCTCCAGGAATATTCCACAGTACAACAATACATGATATGAATATCATTCTATGGAGATCTATGTTTAGATAACTAAAAACAAAATCTATTAATGTTTAAAAAAACAAATATATATATATATATAGAAAGAGAGAGAGAGAGAGCGCTGCCTTCTTGAGGGTCACATAAGAAATCAATTCCCCCTTGGTCCTCCCCACTTCTAGAGTCCTCCATCACCCCTGACACTCTGTGTTCACTCATTTTTATGCAATATTATAGGTATTAATTAGAGTTGAGCAGACACCTGGATGTTCGAGTTCGTCGGGTTCGGCCGAGCCTTGTGAAACCCTTCGGGTTCGGCACCGGACTCGATCCGAACTTGACCCCGGACACCGAACCCCATTGAAGTCAATGGTGACCCGAACTTTTGGGCACAAAAATGGCTGTAAAAAAGTCATGGAAAGGGCTAGAAGGCTGCAAAAGGAAGCAAAATGGGGGTAAGAGTGGGAGACCCTGTTGCCCTGCAAACAAATGTGGATAGGGAAATAACTTAAAATCACATAAAAAAAATAAAAATGGGAGGAGGAGGTGGATGTGGAGTAGGAGCCTAGAGGTGGACTAGGCCGTGACCATGGCAGTGTAGGTGGAAGTGGCGGTGGTGGAGGAGGAGGAAGAGGAGGTAGCCAACACTGTTTTTTGTTTGTTTGTTTTTTTTTTAGAATTGGGGTAGCCCCCAAAATATTGAGACATATTCAAAAAAAAAAAAAAGGATACCAATGGCTGTGTGAGGCCGGTCTAAATGTCTATTCTGCACAAGGTAGAGACAAGTCTTGTGGCATCCATGCCTGGTTCATTTTAATAAAGGTTAGCTTGTCCACGTTGACTGTGGAAAGGCAGCTGTGTTTGTCTGTGATAACGCCCCCTGCTGTACTAAACATACGTTCAGACAATACACTGGCTGCAGGGCAGGCCAGCACCTCCAAGGCATAAAGGGCAAGCTCAGGCCATGTGGCCAATTTGGAGACCCAGAAGTTGAATGGGGCAGATCCATCAGTCAGTACGTGTAGGCATGTGCACACATACTGTTCCACAATGTTGCTGAAATGCTGCCTCCTGCTAACACGTTACCTATCAGCTGGTGGTTCTGTTTGTGGTGGCGTGCTGCTAACAAAGCTTTTCCACATTTTGGCCATGCTAACCCTGCCTTCTGAGGTGCTGGCAGTGCCACAGTTGCGTTGGCGACCTCTTCCTTCTCCTCCTCCTCTGCCTTCGCCTTGTGCTTCCACTGAGCCCCATGTGTCATTTGGGAATGCCCTCAGCAGCGCGTCTACCAGAGTGCACTTGTAGTCGCGCATCTTCCGATCACGCTCCAGTGACGGAATTAAGGACGGCATGTTGTCCTTGTAACGGGGATCCAGCAGGGTGGCCATCCAGTAATCAGCACAAGTAAAAAATTGAGCAACTTGGCTGTCGTTGAGCAGGCACTGCAGCATGTAGCTGCTCATGTGTGCCAGGCTGCCCAGAGGCAAAGACAAGCTGTCCTCTGTGGGAGGTGTATCATCTGTGTCCTCTGTATCCCCCCAGCCACGCTCCAGTATTGCCTGCTGCTGCTCGCACAGTCTCTCCAGCATGTGCAAGGTGGAGTTCCACCTTGTGGGCACGTAGCATAGGAGGTGGTGAGCGGGAAGGCCGAAGTTCCACTGCAGCGCAGACAGGCGAGCAGCAGCAGGGTGAGAACGCCGAAAGCGCGCACAGAGGGCCCACACTTTCTGCAGCAGCTCTGACATATCCGGGTAGTTTTTAGAAATGTCTGCACCACCAAATTTAGCACATGCGCCAGGCAAGGGATGTGCGTCAAACCAGCTAGGCCCAGAGCTGCTATGAGATTTCGCCCATTATCGCACACCACCAGGCCGGGCTTGAGGCTCAGTGGCAACAACCACTCATCAGTCTGTTGTTCAATGCCCATCCACAGCTGCTGCGCAGTGTGGTGTTTATCCTCCAAACATATCAGTTTCAAAAAAGCCTGCTGTCGTTTCCCCCTGGATGTGCTGAAGTTGGTGGTGAAGGTGTTACGCTGAGCGGATGAGGAGGTGGTAGAGGAGGAGGAAGTGCAGTAGGAGGAGGAGGCAACAGGAGGCAAAGAGAAATGCCCTGCAATCCTGGGTGGCGGAAGGACATGCGCCAAACGGCTAGCCGCCTCAGGCCCACCCGCCACTACATTTGCCCAGTGTGCAGTTAGCGATATATAGCGTCCCTGCCCGTGCTTACTGGTCCACGTATCAGTGGTTATGTGGACCTTGCCACAGATGGCATTGATGCACACTTGATCTCGTCCCCGACTTGTTTGTGTAGGGAAGGGATGGCTCACCTAGAAAAGTAGTGGCGGCTGGGAACCACGTACTGTGGGACAGCCACCGCCATCAGGTTTTTAAAACTGTCCGTGTCCACCAGACTGAATGACAGCATTTCAAAGGCCAGGAATTTTGAAATGCTGGCATTCAGGGCCAGGGATCGCGGGTGGGTAGGGGGGTACTTCCTCTTTCTCTCCAGTGTTTGGGAGATGGAGAGCTGTAAGCTTCCATGGGACTGTGTGGAAATGCTTGGGGACGGTGGCGGACATGGTGGGTTGCTGTCACATCATCTGTTTGCTGGGTGGCAGGTGACACTGGCACTGTAGAGGTGGAGGAAGAGGCAGAGGCAGCAGCAGAAGAGGAAGCAGGAGGATGCCGGGACCTTTCTTGGATTTTGAGGTACTTATTCCACTGCAGCAAGTGCTTTGCATTTAGATGCCTGGTCATGGAGGTTGTGCTCAGGTTTAGAACATTTTTGCCTCGCTTCAGCCTCTCATTGCACAGTGTGCAAACCACCTGTGTCTTGTAGTCAGCACATTGTCTTAAGAACTGCCACGCCGGGGAACGCCTTTGAGCTGCCTTTGGTGTGCTAGATCCCTGGGCGCGGTGGGTAGTAGCAGGCATACTGTCTAGGGGACGCTCGCTCCGCTTTTGCAACCTGCTTCCTCTTTTGCTGTGCTGGTGCCTCTGTGCGACCACCACCTCTTCCTCCAAACTGCACACGTCACTCGCATGACCTTCATTCCATGTGGGGTCTAGGACCTCATCATCCTCCACATCATCTTCCACCCACCCTTCACCAATGCCCTCCTTGTCAATCTGCACACTGAGGAAAGCCGCAGCAGTTGGCACCTGTGTTTCCTCATCATCATCACAGACGTGCTGCCGTGGTGTTCCCATGTCCTCATCCTGAACCAGAAGTGGTTGGGCATCCGTGCACTCAATGTCTTCCACTTCTGGGGCAGGGCTATGTGGATGGCCAACGGAAAGCACAGCAGCAGAGTCATCAAAAAGCATAAGAGGCTGCTGCATGACTTGGAGCTCAGACTGCTTGGCTGATTTACAAGGGGCTGAGGTGAAAGACAGATGGCCATGGGGTTCAGGTGCCAACTCTGAGCTTTCATCAAGGGATCAGGTGGGAGACAATGTGAAGGAACTGGAGGCATTGTCAGCCACCCAATCTACTATCGCCTGTACTTGTTCTGGCCTCACCATTCGTTGAGCAGCATTCGGGCCTACCATATAACGTTGAAGGTTCTGTCGGCTACCTGAGGAGGGTGTTTCACTTGTGCGTGTAGCTGGCACAGATCGACCACGTCCTCTCCTTGCAACAGGAGCTTCAGCAACCCCAGCAGCACCACGACCACCACCATGTCCCTTATTTGACACTCTCCTCATTCTGGACACAAATGTACTATGTAGCACTATTTATTAATACAAAAAAAAAGAATAACAAATTCTTATTCTTATTTTTTTTTAAAAAAAGAAAATTGTAGATGCACTTTTTATTTTTGTGCAAGAAATGCACCGCTCACACCAGCAGCAGGAACCTCTCCCTACACCAGTATGAGATGATTTTAGAAAGATAAACTCTCCATCAGAGCACCAACAGGAACCTCTCTCTAATGCAGTAGTAGATGGTTTTAGAACGATAAACTCTCCCTCAGAGCACCAACAGGAACCTCTCCCTAATGCAGTAGTAGATGACTTTAGAACGATAAACTCTCCCTCAGAGCACCAACAGGAACCTCTCCCTAATGCAGTAGTAGATGGTTTTAGAACGATAAACTCTCCCTCAGAGCACCAACAGGAACCTCTACCTAATGCAGTAGTAGTTGTTTTTAGAACGATAAACTCTCCCTCAGAGCACCAACAAGAACCTCTCCCTAATGCAGTAGTAGATGGTTTTAGAACGATAATCTCTCCCTCAGAGCACCAACAGGAACGTTTCCCTAATGCAGAAGTAGATGGTTTTAGAACGATAAACTCTCCCCCAGAGCACCAACGGGAACCTTTCCCTAATGCAGTAGTAGATGGTTTTAGAACGATAAACTCTCCCTCAGAGCACCAACAGGAACCTGTCCCTAATGCTGTAGTAGATGGTTTTAGAACGATAAACTCTCCCTCAGAGCACAAACAGGAACCTCTCCCTAATGCAGTAGTGGATGGTTTTATAAGGATCAACTCTCCCTCAGAGCACCAACAAGAACCTCTCCCTAATGCAGTAGTGGATGGTTTTATAACGATAAACTCTCCCTCAGAGCACCAACAGGAACCTCTCCCTAATGCAGTGGGAGATGGCTTTATAACGATAAACTCTCCCTCAGGGCACCAACAGGAACATCTCCCTAATGCAGTAGTAGATGGTTTTAGAACGATAAACTCTCCCTCAGAGCACAAACAGGAACCTCTCCCTAATGCAGTAGTAGTTGGTTTTATAACAATACACTCTCCCTTAGAGCACCAATAGGAACCTCTCCCTAAGGCAGTAGTAGATGGTTTTAGAACGATAAACTCTCCCTCAGAGCACCAACAGGAACCTCTCCCTAATGCAGTAGGAGATGGTTTTATAATGATAACATCTCCAAGGACAACCACGAGACTCCCTCTCAAATAGTAATATTTTGGTAGAGGATGACGTAATCCCTCTCCAAGGACAACCACGAGACTCCCTCTCAAATAGCAAGATTTTGGTAGATGATGACGGAATCCCTCTCCAAGGATAACCACGAGATTCCCTCTCACATAACAATATTTTGGTTGATGATGACGTAATCCCTCTCCAAGGACAAACACGAGACTCCCTCTCAAATAGCAAGATTTTGGTAGATGAT
>BLSH010485886.1:846225-873748 GCA_018402905.1 Glandirana rugosa | reverse complement strand
CTATTTGCACCTTTTGATTAATTGAAATATCTTGCATAATTTGCAATGTATACATTTATATATATATATATATATATATATATATATATATATATATATATATGTTTTTTGCACTAGCACTTTATTTTTTGGTTGCGCAGGTTTTTGCATTTTATTGTTAGATTTTGGGCGGTATCCTAATTAACCACTTCAGCCCTGGAAGGATTTCCCACTTTAGGACCAGAGCACTTTTTGCAATTCGGCACTGCGTTGCTTTAACTGACAATTGCGCAGTCGTGCGATGTTGTACCCAAACAAAATTTACGTCCTTTTTTTACCACAAATAGAGCTTTCTTTTGGTGGTATTTGATCACCTCTGCGTCATTTCTGATTGCCGCTATAAACAAAAGAATAGCGACAATTTTGCAAAAAAAACAACAAATTTCTTACTTTTTGCTAAAATACAAATCCAAAAAAATATATAAAAAAACATCTTTTTCCATCAGTTTTGGCTGATTTATATTCTTCTCATATTTTTGGTAAAAAAAATCGCAATCAGCGTTTATTGATTGGTTTGTGCAAAAGTTGCAGCGTTTACGAATGATGAGAATTCATTTCTGGGGTTTTTATTTTTTTTTATTTTTTACTAGTAATGGCGGTGATCTGTGATTTTTAGCAGTACTGCGATATTGCAGTGGATATGTCTGACCATTTTGACACTTTTTTGGGACCATTGGCGATTATACAGCGATCAGTGCTATAAAAATGCACTGATTGCTGTGTAAATGCCATTGGCAGTGAAGGGGTTAACCTGGAGGGGGCGCTCTAAGGGTTAACTGTGTTCCCTGGGTGTGTTCTAACTGTATGGGGGCTGGGCTGGCTGGGGGAAGGGAGTGATCACAGCTTCCATATACAGGAAGCCTGTGATCACAGCCCTTCCCCCTCTAACAGAACGGAGATCCATGTTTACTTACACGGACCTCCGTTCTTTCACTGCAAGGGGCCATCATGGGTATCAGGCGGCAATCAAGTCTGCCCTACCCGCTCCCTGGCCCCCCCCCGAACACAGTGAGCGCGTGAGAGTTCCTCCAGTGGCGCGCGCTCACAGTGCGGGATATTGCAGTCGCCACAATTTGACGCCAGTTTGCAATATCGAGCCACTTTGTTGCTGTCAGACGCTGGTCGGCGGTTGGCAAGTGGTTAATTGCTGCAACCACACTTAATTATATTCACACCAAATTTAGCGCGGTATATACACTATTTTATATTTAGATCTCTCTATATGAATACCTGTACTTTAAATATTCTGTATCTGTGTTAATTCCCTAATAAAACCCTTTTTATCAACATCCATCTTCTATCTTACTCCCACCACGTGTCACACAAAGTCCCAATCTATTTTTATATCTTTAGACTTTACGGATGGAAGCGCATGACCCTATCATGTCATGGCTTCATATAAAGTCCCAATCCTCCCCACTCCTTTCTTTTCCTTATCTTTATGGACCTTCCTTTGTGCAGTGGTCCAAATCCTTTGGTGGAGGGGGGATTATGGTGTGGGGTTGTTTTTCAGGGGTTGGGCTTGGCCCCTTAGTTCCAGTGAAGGGAACTCTTAAGGCGACAGCATGCTAAAATATTTTGGACAATGTCATGCTCCAAACTGTGTGGGAACGGTTTGGGGATGGCCCCTTCCTGTCCCAACATGTGTGCACAAACAAGGTCCATAAAGACATGGATGAGTGAGTTTGGGTTGAGGAATTTGGCTGGCCTGCACAGAGTCCTGACCATAACCCGATAGAACACCTTTCGGATGAATTACAACGAAGACTGCGAGCCAGGCCTTCTTATCCACATCGGTGCCTGACCTCACAAATGTGCTTCTGTAGGAATAGTCAAACATTCCCATAGACACACTCCTAAACCTTGTGGACAGCCTTCCTAGAAGAGTTGAAGCTGTTATAGCGGCAAAGGGTGGGCCAACTCCATTTTGAACCCTACGAACTAAGACTGGGATGCCATTAAAATTCATGTGCTTGTAAAGGCAGGCATCCCAATGCTTTTGGTAATATAGTGTATGTTATAAATATAGTCACAAAAAATGTAATATGACAATATCTGTTAAAAACATCTAAAAATTACAGGATCCTGTCAAGTTTGCTACATATAACATATGCTACTTCAACACCCCTTTTTCCTTTGGAGTTCTGAAAATTAAAAGACTATTTTGAGATAGATCTTACTTAGTCATTTAAAATCTTTGGTCCACATATTTTTTGTATTCCTTGCAACCAATCCTTGCATTACTGCACTTAACCAGTGATTTTTCGTATTTACGCTTATAAAGGTCATGTATTTAAAGTAGATATCAACATAACTGGTTAATTCATGGAATTTAATTGTTGCCGACATTTTGACTGTACAAAAATAAATGAACCCTTTCCTCTTCTCTTAACCCTATTAGAGTGATAAAGAAAACCTGGAATGTTATTCATATTGCCTGCAACCTTTTATACAAAAATGCAAAGCAGAAAATTAATTTAAAATAAAATGACTGGTTCCCTCAAGGTAAAAGTGATTTCAGTCTTGTTCAACACAAGTGCAATAAAATGTTGTTGAGCTTTAACAGCCTCTGCCAAGGCAAAAATACAAACTTCCTTCCCCTGGCTTTTCAGTTTGAAGCTCTGCATGATATACTGTGAACCTGGCAACAACACGCTTAGCAGATATATAGTCTGTCCCAGGTCATAACTCTTCTGTGACTTCAATACGCTTAAATATTCTGTCTACTGCAACTTCTACAAGATCGCCAGCAGGCAGAATGAAGTGTTTCACTGCCATCTATTGTTCAAATTATTGCATGTCTTTTTCCTGCATTGGAAGAGCAAGACAGTGGCTGCAGGCAAAGCAAACTGAATAATTACAGAGGAAAGTCACCCCACAAACAGGTGAAGCTCCATCTGCAGTGTCCTTGTACAAAACCGTTAATTACACTTCTTTTCCTGAGCTATAGACCCGCCAAAGTTATAATTCGACTTTAGTTGGTCTGAGGTTTACTGCATTAAAAAAATCAAATCACCACCTTTTTGCTAGTGATGCTTCCCATGTGTAGCAAAGGTATTCAAGGATACTTCTCTCTTTTCTCCTCTTCACTGTACCACAGTGATCTATTGAGGAAAGTCTAGGTAAAAACCAGGGCCATTTCTGAAACAGTACCTTAATCTTAACCTCTTAACTCTAACTGTACACTCTAGCATTTATCCTAAATCTTACGTTCAACCCTAACCTTAGTACTAGCCTTTCCAGTCTCAGATTTTCCTTTTTTAGTTTTTATTTTGTCTTGGCTTTAGAGATGAAATACTTATATTTTGGGGCTTGGACTAATTTAATTTCAGATTCAATTCAATGGTTTTTATTCCAAAATGTGTAAACCTACACAACAGCAAGCACAATTTACCTCAAGTGCAATACAATGGTGATAGAAGTGCCATGTCTATAGCCTACGTTCATGTTACTCTTCAAGGGAAAAACATCTTAACTATGTTTTAACAGGCAGATAGAGAAGTAAAGAATTTTGAGAAGTGTAAGAAAAGAAAGGAGAAAGGAGACAGTCTGGGAAGGTATAGTTGGTAGAGGGTGGGAGGGGGTAGACGAGTCTACCAGAAGGCTGTTTTAATTACGTGGGTCCCACCAGTTAGATTGGATCATGTATTAGGGTCAGTGTACATAGGCATCTGTGTAAGCTTTTCCGAAGTGAAATCCTAGGACTGTGAAGACAGTTTTTGAAACTCTGGTCCACAATTTCATATCTTTCAGGCAGTCCACCATATATATGTAAAAGTGTCCGGGGAAGTATAGTAGGTGATTATAATTAGCTTCCACTGCTATGACGTTTATTAAGATCTTTGCCACCACAACCCAGATAGAGCTTTATTCCTCTGGAAGTAAAGAGTGCTGGAGCTTCTGGTCCCATTTTGTTCAGTAGAAGTAGAAAATTCATGTAACAATGTGAGAAGTTGTGCTCTTGAATCTGGCCAGGGTGAGTGAGGGTGGGCTGGTTCTGATCTGGCTGGTTGGGCCTATAATACAAGAGGCACCTGTGTAGTGTAGCTGTAAATAAGAAAGCTTTGCTCGTGCATACTCTTTCCAACTCCAGCCATTTTCAACCAATTCTTGCCCAAATGCACTCACTCTAGCATCATAGAAGCATATGTTTCTATGATTCTGGAACAAGTGCTTGTAGACAGTAACAGGTTTAAAAATGGCTGGAGGATCTCAGCTACACTAAGCTGTTTCTATGATGCTGAAGTGAGTGCAAATCGACAGGAACAGGTTAAAAATGGCTAGTGGACATCAGCTACACTAAGTTGTTTCTATGATGCTGAAGCCAGTGCATGTAGACAGGAACTGGTTTAAAATGGCTGGAGGAGATCAGCTACACAAATAAATGGAAACAAAGCGCTCCATACCTAAGAGCAGTAACTATGACCACAATTTATTGTGCAAAGTTATAAAGGTGGGTACTCACAAGGTTAAAAACAGATATAGCATAAAATCGGCAGGGGCCGGGTAGCTGTGTCACATTCCTGTCCTATTCCTGCGCTGATGTTCTGCTGGAGCTGGGTGGAGAGTAGCAGGTCGGCTGGCCAAGGCCATCTGTGTGCTCTGTAGCTTGTCTGGAACGCATTCAGCGCCAAGAGATAGAAACCAGAAGTTTGGCGTACCGGAAGTGACGTCAGAAAGCAAGGAGCCAATGGGGTGGCGCGTTTCAATACATCATGTATTTTCTTCAGACCCTGGATGGAGAGGGACGAGAGGCTCTGATATGGGAGGCCCAAAGGGAGGGACATCAAAAGCTGGAGCTCAGCGGCCCCTAGTGGCCAGAAAACAGTGCCGCTCATCCTCAAACCAACCTGGCTCATTCACATCATATTTATAATAAAAACGTTTTACCATCTGTTGGCATATATAGAAAAAGGAAGAAATAATTCTTGTGTCTAGTGAGAAACACCAAATATGGTGTATATAGATAATAAGAACATAAAATAATAATAATAATAAAACAATAATATATATATATATATATATATATACAAAAACTACATACATATATATATACAGTGGGGCAAAAAAGTATTTAGTCACCACCAATTGTGCAAGTTCTCCCACTTAAAAAGATGAGAGAGGCCTGTAATTTTCATCATAGGTACACTTCAACTATAAGAGACAGAATGAGAAAAAAAAATCCAGAAAATCACATTTTCTGATTTTTAAAGAATGTATTTGCAAATTATGGTGGAAAATAAGTATTTGGTCACCTACAAAAAAACAAGATTTCTGGCTCTCACAAACCTGTAACTTCTTCTTTAAGAGGCTCCTCTGTCCTCCACTCGTTACCTGTATTAATGGCACCTGTTTGAACTTGTTATCAGTATAAAAGACACCTGTCCACAACCTCAGTCAAACTCCAAACTCCACTATGGCCAAGACCAACGACCTGTCAAAGGACACCAGAAACAAAATTGTAGACCTGCACCAGGCTGGGAAGGCTGAATCTGCAATAGGTAAGCAGCTTGGTGTGAAGAAATCAACTTTGGGAGCAATTATTAGAAAATGGAAGACATACAAGACCACTGATAATCTCCCTTGATCTGGGGCTCTACGCAAGATCTCACCCCTTGGGGTCAAAATGATCACAAGAACGGTGAGCAAAAATCCCAGAACCACACGGGGGACCTAGTGAATGACCTGCAGAGTGCTGGGACCAAAGTAACAAAGGCTACCATCAGTAACACACTATGCCGCCAGGGACTCAAATCCCGCAGTGCCAGACGTGTCCCCCTGCTTAAGCCAGTACATGTCCGGGCCCATCTGAAGTTTGCTAGAGAGCATTTGGATGATCCAGAAGAGGATTGGGAGCGTGTCATATGGTCAGATGAAACCAAAATAGAACTTTTTGGTAAAAACTCAACTTGTCGTGTTTGGAGGAGAAAGAATGTTGCATCCAAAGAACACCATACCTACTGTCAAGCATGGGGGTGGAAACATCATGCTTTGGGGCTGTTTTTCTGCAAAGGGACCAGGACGACTGATCCGTGTAAAGGAAAGAATGAATGGGGCTATGTATCGTGAGATTTTGATTAAAAACCTACATTCCATCAGCACGGGCATTGAAGATGAAACATGGCTGGGTCTTTCAGCATGACAATGACCCCAAACACACCGCCCAGGCAATGAAGGAGTGGCTTCATAAGAAGCATTTCAAGGTCCTGGAGTGGCCTAGCCAGTCTCCAGATCTCAACCTCATAGAAAATCTTTGGAGGGAGTTGAAAATCCATGTTGCCCAGCGACAGCCCCAAAACATCACTGCTTTAGAGGAGATCTGCTTGGAGGAATGGGCCAAACTACTAGCAACAGTGTGTAAAAACCTTGTGGAGACTTACAGAAAATGTTTGACCTCTGTCATTGCCAACAAAGGGTATATAACAAAGTATTGAGATGAACTTTTGTTATTGACCAAATACTTAATTTCCACCATAATTTGCAAATAAATTCTTTAATAATCAGACAATGTGATTTTCTGGATTTTTTTTTCTCATTCTGTCTGTCATAGTTGAAGTGTACCTATGATGAAACTTACAGGCCTCTCTCATCTTTTTAAGTGGGAGAACTTGCACAATTGGTGGCTGACTAAATACTTTTTTGCCCCACTGTATATATATATATATATATATATATATATATATATATATATTTATATGTGCACATGTGTACATTAATAAAATGAAGGATATATTTGTATATGTCTATAAGTACCAAGGTTTGAACATGCTAAGAGCAGAGGAAGACTAAAAAATATATATATTATAAAATATATGAATGGAAGTTCAATAATATTAAAATGGAATTAAGAACATTATGTCCCCTGGTATATGGCCTAAATTAGGCATGGTGTCTTAGCGGGATCTAAATACCCGCGAGTACACACAAGGAAAAAACGGTGTAGTGCATGCAGTATGAGCATATTAAATAATAATGATAATAAGATATATCTGGTTGAATGTGCACACATGCATCCGTGGACACATGGAGGGGCAAAAAGAAAGCCTAGGACAGGGAAGGGGAGGGATGTATGGCCCGCAGATGTATCTCCATCTCTACAGGCACATGTGATCCCAAACCCTTATTGAGGCCTATGAGGCACCGTGGGGAGTGGTGTGGGAACCCACATAGTTGGATTGGAGCTACATGTGCACTCCTCCAGTTACCACCTGAGCCAGCCTAAGCCAGGGGAGGGATGTAACAAGTGAAGAGTTTGTGGACCAGAGCATGGGTGTATCAGGCCAGAGGGCTTGTGATGTGGGGTGTACATGCATAAATACACACACCCATGTATTTCTCCATATGAACAGGACTGGTGTTATAGGACAGTGTTAATCTCTATTTCTTTGTTCAGGCCCATAGGCACTAAACAATTCAGGGTAAAGATCCAAAACGTTTCCTGGCTACATAACCTACGAAAACGTTCAGCTGGGGGGTAGGTGTCAGGGATGGATTCAAAGACCCAGACTTGCAAACCATCCGTGCACAGGGAATGATGTTTGGCGAAGTGGCGAGGGATGCTGAGTAAGGGTTTGTCCTCCGTGACTGACCTACGGTGTTCACCGAACCTGGCCCTGAGGGTCCTTATGGTCCTCCCAACATAATAAAGTACACAAGGGCAGGACAAACAGTAAACCACGTAGGTGGTGGAGCAGTTGTAGAAGGCTTTGATGGGGTAAGTCATATTTCCACAGGCAAAAGATTTCTTCCCATGAGGGACATGTGCACAGGTGAGACATAGGGCTATTTTGCAACGATACATGCCAACCAAAGGGACCAAGGTAAGTTATTTAATGGAACTCGCTTTGACGTAAGATTTAATTCTGCTATGAGCGATTTTGCTTTTTACATTTCTTGCTTTTCTGTAAGCAAATTTGGGGGTCTCTGGGATAGAGGGTGCTAGGTGTGGGTCCTGAGTAGAGTTGAGCGAACCCAAACTGTAAAGTTCAGGTTCGTACCGAACTTTGGGGTGTCCGTGACCCGGATCCGAACCCGGACATTTGAAAAAAAGTTTGGGTTCGAGTTCTGGGTTTGGGTATTTGATCACGCATGTTGAATAGCTGCAGGGCAGCCAATCAACAAGCGTTTCACTGGTTTGCCCTTAGAAGCCATCACAGCCATGCCTACTAATGGCATGGCTGTGATTGGCCAGTGCATCATGTGACCCAGCCTCTTTATAAGCTGGAGTCACTTAGTGCTGCATGCCACATGCTCTCTGGGTAGTGTAGGGAGAGGATGCTGCCGGTGCTGTGAGGGACAGATTGCAGACAGATAGATAGGTAGAGATTACTACTACTACTGCTTTTAGGGACAGATTGCAGATCTAATAACATCTCATCCTGCATTACAGAACGATCTGACTGGACTAGGTAGAGTCTACTGCTTAGAGGGACAGATTATTGTTCTAAAATCATCTTCTAGTTCTATAGGGTCAGGTTCCTGCTGTTGCTGTAAGGGACAGATTATTGTTCTAAAATCATTTTGCAGCCCTCTAGCACTTTCCAGGACTCTTTTACAGTCATTTTTATGCCGAAAAGTTTGGGTCCCCATTGAATTCAATGGGGTTTGGGGTTCAGGGTAAAGTTCGGGTCAATTTTGGTACCGAACTCTGACTTTTTTCCGAAGTTCGGCCGAACCCACCGAACCCGAACATCCACGGGTTCGCTCAACTCTAGTCCTGGGTTAATATGGACCAATGTTTTTTGAAGATGTTTTCCATTTTCTGAAAGTGGTTATGGTATTGGGTAATGAATCTTATGACAGGTCCCTGGGTGTTATCCTTTGCACTGGGTGGGGTATCCACTGCATACTGGTGTGTGGCCTCCTGAACCAGTGACAGTGGGTACCCTTTATCAAGGAATTTCTTTTTTAAGAACACACTTTGTGTGACATAATCCTCTAGTTTGGTACAGTTATCCCTGAGATGATGGAATTGGCTTTTTGGTACATTGCGGACCCATCTAGGGTGGTGGCATTTGGTGTAATGTAAGAAGGAATTTCGATCAGTGGGCTTAGAGAAGTTCTTCACAATGATCTGGGTATCAGAGTGGGATAACTCCAGGTCCAAAAAGCACAAGGTCTCAGGGTCTACCACGGAGGTGAAGGTCAACCCAAACGTGTTGGAATTGCAGAAGACCACAAACTGCAGGAAACAATCCAGGGGACCATCCCATATGATTATGACATCACTGATGTAATGTCCGTAGAAGATCAGATGTTCAGCATAAGGGTTGTTATTCCAAATATGCCTGGATTCCCATAGCCCCATGGTGATATTGGCATAGCTGGGGGCAAAATTTGCCCCCCATAGCTGTGCCTTGTTTTTGCAGGTAATAGTCACCCTGAAACTGGAAATTATGTTCCGAGCAGAATTTGGTTGCTTGAAGGATGAACTCTGCTTGGCTGTGGTGGAGAGAAGAGTCTTCTGCCAGGAAATGAGATATGGCCTTGAGGCCGACCTCGTGTGGTATGGAGGTGTACAGTGAACACACGTCCAGGTACGCCCACAGATAGGAGGGTTCCCAGCTGTAGGGTTCTAGGAGTTCCATGAGGTGGGTTCCATCGCGAATGTAGGCAGGCAGGGATTGGGCTATGGGCTGTAGGAAATGGTCGACATATTGTGAGAAAGAGGACGTAAGACTTTCAATAGATGCTATGATGGGGCGCCCTGGTGGGTTGGTTGGGTCTTTGTGCACCTTGGGGAGTTGGTATAAGTAGGGCACGTTGTAAAAGGATCTGCTGAAGAGGGCTAGTTCACTTTTGGTGAGGACGCCTTCTGAGTGAGCCCAAGTTAGCAGTAGTTCTGATTCTGAGGTGAAGTTGGGTAGTGGGTCACTCTTCAGTCTGACATAAGTGCTTGAGTCAGAAAGGAAGCAGTGGGCTTCTGCTGTGTGTGCTGATTTGTCCTGGAGGACAATCCCTCCTCCTTTATCCGCAGCTTTGATAATAATGTTGTCATTCTTCGTCAGGGCCTCTAAGGCTTGGTGTTCTTTGAACAGTAGTGAGATTTATTATGATGGCTCTTATTACACATTTCCTTTAGGTCACTATAGACCACCTGGTAGAAGGTTTCCCCAAAGGTCCCCTTGGACTGTGTGGGGTAGAAGGTGGACTTGGGCCTAAATTTAGTATGCTGGATTTCAAGAGATGAAAAAGGTAACTGGGACCATATCAGGAGCTCGTCCTCATTATTGTCTGTTGGGTGATCATTGTATAAGTCGCATAGGTCTTGAAACGCATGTTGTTCCATTGAGGTCTCAAGGGCTGATGGGGTTTCTGTGGTGCCACTTTCAGGGATGGTACTCTTGCTGACTTTGATGTTGTAGTGCCTCTTCAGGGTGAGATTCCTGATGAATTTGTTGAGGTCTTTAAACATAGTCAAGGAATTGGGGAAGGCAGAGGGGGCAAAATTGAGGCTCCGGGTTAGTATGGAGGTTTCCTGTGGGGTCAGCTGATGACCTGAAAGATTGTAGATCTTTACAGTTTCCACAGTTTTTCTGGGTTCTTGAGATTTGTGTCTGTGTCTTCCCCCTCTCCTGCCTCTTCTACGAGTTTTCTTTTTGTTTTGGTTATCATTTTCAGGCTGGAAGAGGGGCTGGGGTTTAAAAAAGACTGAGTTTGAGAAGGTTCTGGTACCACAGGAGCTAAAGTGAGGTCAGGTACAGGCACCTCTGGAAGAGGATTCTGAGTTTGGAGGGAGTGTTAGGGACCAAACTCCCAGGATCCTCACAGTGAGGGGGAGGGGGACTGGAGGCTGGACAGAGACGGCCCTCATTGGTGGAAGTGGTAGGTGGAATAGGGACAGTGCCTATGAGTTCCTTGACGTGGCTAAGGGCTGGAGATGGTCTCAGAGAGGAGATGTCATGGCTTGTTCCCTCCAGCGGGGGAACATCAAGTGTCCCAAGGGTGGGCTGCCTATCATGGTGATGACTGGTGGGTTTACTGTGATGGCCATTACTTTTGCCTTTGTTTTTGTTTTTTCTATTGATGTTCTTCTGTCTTTTTTTTCTTTTTCGCAGGTGTGGGAGGGTTAGGTGGTGTAGGGCCCACTTGTCGAGGTTTCCTGCGGACACGTGGGTTGTAAGGGGGGAGGGGTGGACTCTGTTGGTTTCCGTGTGATGGGGCGGTGGGTATGGAAGCCGGGTGGTCTCTTCCAATGAAACACTCTGCCTAAGTTAAAATCATCCACGTCCCTCCTAAATTTGCCCAGTTTGGTACAAATCATGGGAATGTGGGGGGTGGCGCTAAACCCAAAGTAACCAGAAAAAACAATATCGATCTAAGTGTAAGTCAGATAGATAAAGCATGTGACAATATGCGAATATTTTTCAAGATAAAAGTGATACAAACATAGTAAATATAAATCTCATAAATAAACTGTGGAAAAAAAGTGAATATATTTGAAGAGAGAAATGGTTCAACCATATACTGTCCATTCAAAGAGAGAGTATTGAATTATTGAGCCCAAAGTTCATCTCGGGGGTAAGCAATGACTACTCATAGATGATTGTATAGGTGAATGAGAGTGTTCCAAATGACATCAGTGTATTAAAAACAATGTAACCAGGCCGGGATCAGCAAAGTTCCTTCAGACACTCCAACCCCTTATAAAATGAAGGCTTACCAGAAAAAAGATGTAATATCGCTTCTGATTGGGATGGATATGGACTTCCCGGTGCATAGAGACCACATCACACTATCCACGGTTCGTCAGGGGTCCCTTGGTGTGGGGGGCCGTCACACACTCCAATCCGTCTGCGTCCAGTAATCCGGTGCAGGGAGGTCCTGATCCGAGCTCCAAAGAGAGGGTAGGGAAGGAGGGGGGCCAGGATGCCCCACAGGAGGTCCAAAGGCAGGTTCAAATACGTGTAGAAAACAGAAGACTCAACATAGTGTAGAACCTCTTTGATGAGGTGGTAGTTTATTCGGAAATATTAAAAATCCATAAGCTTATAGATACAAAAGTTTAAAATAAGTAACGCAGCAATCCAGGGTCAGCAGCACCCGACGCGTTTCGTGTTAATACACATCGTGTGGTACAAATCATGTCATCTTCCCATTTTCTGGATTTTAGTTGTAGGGTTCTAAACCATAAGGTGGGTAATGACGGGTGGGCTGAGGTGAGATGGTGAATCTGTTTACTGAGTTTGGTCTCTATAAGTTTTTGCCTCCTTTCCCTGTGTGTGGTGAGGATTTGCATCCACTTTTGGATGCAAAATTCTGCTACTCCCTCCCATTCCCACCAGAGGTCCAGGTCCAAGGTGGAGCAACCTTTGGTGACCCGTAAACCTCTAGGAGAAATTTTGAAGGAGATGTATTGTTTGAGAAAAAAGGCATCCCACCATTGGTGGTTGGCATCCGCAATAAGGTCCTCAATCCTTTTCATGTGGGTGCTGGCACTGTGATATTTGCTATCTGGCCAGGAACAGGACTGGATGTCAGTTGAAAAAACATCCGAGGAGATGGTATTGAGGAGAACATCAATGGTGTTGTATTTGTTGTCCTCAATATGTTTAAGAATGTCCATGATGAGCAAGATACAACCTATGTTGTGGTATGGATGGATGAGTATGAAAGTAAAATTTCTTGAGGGAGGAATCCACAGAAACTATATGGAAGATAATTAAGGTCAAGGTAGACACATGGAAGTGTGTGTCATAAATAAATGGTAGCAGACATATAGAGGTGATCGTATAATGCACATATGCTAGTACATAAACAATTGAGGTATTAGTTTAGGACAATATAGGATATGTGGACAGCACAAGAATCCTTGGTGTGGGTACACATGGATCAGTGGGAACTGTGAGGGGTTAACTAAAGGGGGAGGCTGTGGGAGCCGTAAGGAATTAGTGACATACTAAGCTACACTAACATGTTTCTATGATGCTGAAGCGAGTGCATGTAGACAGGAACAGGTTTAAAATGGCTAGAGGAGATAAGCTACACTAATAAGGAAATAAAGGATGCACAGATAGAACTATCTTATTCATAAACACACTACACTCTAAACGTGTACTTCTAGGTATAAATCTTTGCTCTGGGCAACAGGGGAATGTGTGTGTCCAAAGTTTGTTGGCACAGCCAAGTATAGGCAGGCCCGGAGCTAGGAATGAAATGGATAAGCACAGGGCATACATGACAGAGTGGAAGGGGAACCTTACAGCGTGGGGTTAACAGTGTAATAAGTGGTTAAGTTATGGTGCTTACCTGATTAATGGAAGAGATGGGGTATGGGGAGGAATGTATGAGCATAGTTTGCAGGCAGGGGGTGTGACTGAATCAGTTGGAGAATTGGAGCCAGCAGATGAACGCCCTCCCTCCCCCTTTTTATTTGTTTGGTTACTTTGGGTTGGTGTTAGTTTGTAAAGGGTGTTTGGTGGTTTGGGGTCCTTGAAATGGTGGAAAATCTGGTGTTTTCGGAAAAAGGTGGGGAACCATAGTTGGTATGGTGCCCTCTAGTTGGTTGTCCAATAATAGTGACCAGGTCATGGTAGACCGGTGCCTTGCGGCTGGGGGCATATCTTAGCTAATGGGTGCCACAGACACAATGTTTCAGTAATATGGTACCTTCAAGGATTTCAAACCCAAGTTGACCTGTAATGTTATGTTTTATTATTTATTCATATTTTTTTTATAATAAAAGGCCTTAAGGCCATTTAATCCCACTTTGAGTCAAATGTTTTTATTGGGTAGTGGGAGGTATAGCTTGAGAGGCAGACCAGAGGTTATTGGTAATTGGTGACCTCTGATCTACCCTAAGCCAAATATCCAATGCATGGATATGTGACAGTGATAATACAGAAGCACATTTGAGAGACTGTAGTCATCCCATAACAGGAAGTCCCTGGACAAGTACCTTTATGGAACCGTTACCAGCTATTATTATAATAAAAGTTGCAGATTTAAAAAAAATTGAAAATTAATTTTAAATGACAACAACATGTTATGAGATTTAAATTTGAGGGGTAGGGCGAAGCCTGACGATGGCGCCAGTCGAGAGCAGGTGCTGAGCTCGAGCAGTGCACATCCAGATGCTGCTACAGGGATAGTCCAGACCCCCTGGCACCTTCCCCTTATGAGTGCTCTCCCCCACCCCTCCTTGCTCAACTTGGAGGAGCTACCTGTCTGGCATGGGCTGCGAGCGGGGAGAGGACCGTGATCTCCCCCGCGATCGGCTGGTGTAGCACCGACAGAAGGGGAAGGCAACTGTTGGAGCAGGAGCAAGGGGAGAGGACATCCCCCCCCCCCCCGCACCAGGCAGATAGTAAGAAGCTGAGGCGAGCAGGGCGACATGACATAGAGACCCCCTCCTTGAGCCCATAGTGGCTCTGGGTGACAGCAAAGGCAGTGAAGCCCTAAACAGTGCTGAGTTGTTCCTGAGGAGAAGAGCTGGCTGTATAGGAACTCAGGATCTGTTAAAACAGCGTGAAGGTAATATAAAAAAAAGAGACCGCTGTCTACATGTGCTACTGATCATCTGCTGGAGGGGTGAGAGTTATCTGTAAACTTTGGATTGCTGTGTTTTTAATGCCATAGATCAAGAGAAACTGTAGAGAAAAGGCTTAATGTACAGACCAGTGGCATAACTAGAACCTTCAGGGCCCCGATGCAAGAAACTATAAGGGCCCCCCTGACCCCCGGACGGGGCCCGTTCCTCTGAGCCTGGTGGTGAAACACCAGGGACAGGTCGCAAGTGGGTGGCTGCATATAAAGGAACTGATTTCTCCATTTCCCCCCCACTTCTACTTCTCTTCCTCCCGCAGGCATTCAGCAGCTACAGGAGGAAAATGGAGAGATTGATTACTCTATGCCAGAGTTTCTAAATCTTTTTCCAGTCACTGCACCCTTGAAGTAAACCCCTAGGTGAATGTTGCTGCACTGTAACCACTCCACAACTGTGTGCATTGCACGCAGTTGCAGCATAGTGATGATGCATTTAGGAGGTTAAAACAGGCAGTCAGGAGGCAACATATTGTCTCTTTACCGGCTGTCACATGCCTCTGATAAGCAATCTGAGCCTGGATTGCTTTTCAGAGGAACAGCTTTTTTTTATGGTACTATAAAAAAGTGGAAAAAAATAAGTTCTGGTGCGCATGCGCAGCTCTAGCTGATCGGTCATGCGACTCTAGTGCTCCGCTCCTCCGAGGGATTACGAGCCGGGAAACACTGCAAGCTGCAGCTCGACACCCCGTCCGTGTTCCCTCACAGGCTGCCATCACCTCAGAGCACCCTCCGGACTGAGTGGCATGGTCCTGGGAGCCGCAAGAGGCAGACACAAGAACGCCTCCATTAAAGAGGCCTTAGCCCGCGGCTGTGCTAAGATAGCGGCGGCCCCAAACCCGTGACACGCTTCTCCTGGGAAGGTGATTAACGCTCGGAAGCAGATACCAGCACATTCCTCCATCCAGGTGGAATCAGACTGTGAGTACACACCACTTCCAGACCCCGCTCCAGAGCAAGCAATCCCACCTGCACTACTCCAACAAATAGAAAGAATGCTCCACAAGGCCCTAAAACAAACGTCTGACCATATCACAAGTAGCCTCACTAAAGAAATCAGGGAGCTGGGGGCCCACACCGCAGCACTAGAAGAGAAAGTAGATGACCTAGAGGCCTCTACCCAGGAACACTCGGCCGAAATTGACAATTTAAAAGAGGAAAACCTCACTCTCCAGACCAGACATGAGGACTATGAAAATAGGGCGAGACGATCGAATATCCACATCCATGGGATCCCTGAGACAGTAATAGACTTGCAGTCTACAATTACAGCCCTATCCAGGAGCTCCAACCTTCCCAATCGAACATTTAGAAATGGACCGTATACATCATGCCCTATCCCCCAAAAAACAAGAGGGCCCTCCGTGCGATATAATCGCAAAGTTTCATTATTATCGAACAAAAGAACAGCCGCTGGAAGCCGCCCGTGGCAGGGAGGTCCTCACATTTCAAGGACACAGCTATCAGCTCTTCGCTGACTTATCTCAACTAACCATTGCCAAACGCAGAGCTATGAAGACATTGCTACAGGAATTGCAAAAACGGCGCGTCACATATCAATGGGCTTTCCCATTTTCAATTCTCTTCTCCCATCAAGGCTCCAAATATAAATGCAGGTCGCTTGACAAGTTGTTGCAAACTCTACAAGAGCTCCACCTAACAGACAACTCTCCAGGATCTGGACCCTCACGGCGACGCTCTGCTTCAACCACTCCTCGCAAGCAAATGTCCCCCTCGGGCATGATGCTCACCTGCACAAAAGGAGCCGACTTGCCTCACCCCCTCATACACAGGAGGATTCCATGGACTGAAACCTCACCGCTGGACTATTTACCATCCAGACCCCCATTTTGTGGGCTCATCGTTCCAGATGACGGGGTATACCCCCGGTCTCCCTGTGCAACTAATCAACCCACGCGGGTTGATCCACCCCTCGGTACCGGAATTCTCTCTTGACTTTTCGGCCTTTTTAATAATCCTTGGACAGACCACTACTAAGACTCAGAAGTCTTCCCACCATATCAACCATCCCATTGTTTAGCAAATCCCTGTATCTCACCTAAGAACCTTTTGACTGCTTACTCTTGTCCACCTTTTATTTATTTATTTTTTTCTCTCACCAGCAAAAGGACACCAGGACTACAATGGACTTCAAGCCTGCAATTTATTCTTACCCCCATGATGCACTGCAAAGTCCCCCCTACAATGGACTTTAGTAGAACAGCTTTCCGTTTAGTGGTCCCAGACAGACCGCCCTCACTGTCCCCCCTTCAGCACCCTTTTAGCAGGAACTCGTTAAGCTTCTAGTAAACCCAGGAGGTCTGCCCCATCCTCCCCCCAACTATTCACATTGTTCTCCAAGATGATACTCTCCCCTCTCCCTTCCTATTATGTACCCCTCTTTATGTTTATTTAGCCTGGACATTTTTCCTAGTCTCTTTCAGCAGATATGCAGCTAAGTGTCACCTTTCAATATTCCATTACCCGGCTGGTACCCCCAGATGGAGGACCCGTGCGTTCTACCTGTTCCCCCTCGCTGGTCCACTCATATTATGTGGGCCAATGACAAGGGAATGTTTTCCCCTGAGAGGGATTTCTCGTCCCCTTCATGGGTATTGTTTATTTACATCTGTTTGTATTGTATTTTGCTTTGTTCTAATAGTGTCTTCTCTTCTTTCTTGCTTCCCTTTCTAGCTCTTCTCCAACCTTACCCTCTACCTCATGTGTCCGCGCGGATGGATCCCGACAACCAGTCCCCAGCCTCAACCGGTAAGATGCCTCATACTCTGCTCTCACCATGGCTCCCCTAAACATTGCCACTTTAAACGTCCAAGATTTCAACATTCCACAAAAATGCACTAAAGCGTTTAACTACTTTAAAACACAGAAAGCTCATATAATCTGTCTGCAAGAGACACATTTTACAACACGATGCACCCCTAAATTTTTCAACAACGCATACCCGCAGGTCTTCACCGCCTCAGCCACTACTAAAAAATGGGGAACACTAATAGCATTCCACAAATCCACTCCTTTCTCACCCAAATCAGAAATCAAAGACCAGGAAGGGAGATATTTACTCCTGACAGGATTTTTATCGGATATGGCGGTATCAGTAGTTTCATACTACGCCCCAAATAAACATCCCCAGGCATTTCTCTCCCACCTCATGCAAGTTATAAAATCTAACAAATTTGGCACAGTAATAGTCTGAGGGGATTCAAACCAGGTCATCTTCCCATTTCTTGACAAATCCCCACACCTCCCCTCGGCTTCACCACCCAAACAATCATTTCAACTCCATCTAAACCAGTATAATCCTATTGACACCTGGCGAGAAACCAATCCAGGTAAAAGGAGGTACACCTACTACTCTCACCCACACAAGACATTTTCACGCACAGATCATATATTACTCTCCACGGGGTTGGCCCCTGAGATCCTCTCATCCACTATCCTCCCAATACCCTGGTCTGACCATTGTGCAGTCCATACTTCTCTGTCCTCGCTAATACCTAAAGCCCATGACACTACATGGTCCTTGCCTAAGGACCTGCTAAAACACCCAACTCATCATTTTCACATTGAGCAGGCACTCCGGGAATACATAGCCTTTAACTCTACCCCGGATATCTCCCCAATTACACTTTGGGAAGCCCACAAACCATCGCTATGCGGTGCAATTCAAAAGCAAATATCTCTCCTAAAGCAGGAACGCAAAGAGCTTGCCAATAAACTTTAGAGAGACTACCTCTCGGCCCACAACGCATTCTCCTCAAACTCTAATCCTGATAGCAAATATATACTAGATATGGCCCGATTACAATATGACCTTTTCCTAACAGAAGACGCAAACAAGATACATCAGAAATCTAGGCACATATACTACATGAAGGCTAATAAACCGGACACGCTGTTAGCACGCGCACTGAAATCCCTAAACAAACCATTTAGACCTATCAAACTTAAGACAGGCAGAGATTCCTATACCAGTAACCCAGTCAGAAAACTATACAACCGTGGCAAATCTTGTAGAAAATAAAAAATATATAAGAAAATTGAATTATATAAAAGTCAATTCAATCCATAAGCACATTTGAAGTTCCAATAACATCCCACCTAACAAATTAACATAAAGGTGTGCAAATGACAAATTCAGCAAACTACATTTAGTGCAAAAAATAGCGTATTGTGCAAAATTCATGAAAGTGCAAGTGCATAACAGAAAGTCCAATAATGTCCTGTATATAATCTTCCAAAAGCAGTCCACTGAGCGGGGTAAAAATTAAAGCCTTAATTAAATTTTGGGTGGTATCCTATCCTAATTGCTGCAACCACGGTATATTTTTGTTAATTTCATTAGCGCAGTATTTACACATTACACCTAGCGACACTGTACGCTCACAGTAACTCATTTAACCCCAAGGAGGCTGACTCCCTGTTTGCCCGACTATACCTGCCATAAGCGACCCCAGCTGAACGCTGAACCTGAAGAGGTTGCTATGGCTATCAAAAACTCGAAACCGAACAAATGCCCAGGCCCAGATGGCTTTACCGCAGCCTACTACCGTACTTTTATGGAGCTCCTTACCCCTATCCTTACCAAAGCCTTTAACTCGATCCTTAATCAACACACCTTTAGAGAGGAAACATTGACAGCCATAATTAGTATGATTCCAAAACCTAATTCCGATGACTCCCTCCCAGCTAATTTCCAACCGATATCGCTTCTAAATCTAGACATAAAATTACTAACTAAAATTCTAGCCACTCGTCTGAACACATTCGTCGGTAAACTCCTTCACAGAGATCAGACGAGCTTTATACCCTCGCGACAGTCCAGTGACAACATCCGTCGAGCAACCCTCATAGCCCACGCAGCCAAAAAGCGCCGCATCCCTGCTTGCTTCCTCTCGTTCTACATAACCAAAGCTTTCCACGCGCTGTCTTGCCCGGATCTCCTATATACCCTGTGCAGATGGGGTTTTGGACCTCACTTCCTGCGATGGATTGAATCATTATATGATAAACCGAAGGCATATATTAGATACGCCAGCTACAAGTCGCATAATCTTAATATAGAGAGAGAAACAAGACAGGGATGCCCGCTCTCACCCCTTCTATTCGCACTAACCATAGAGCCTCTAGCGCAATTGATTCGGTCAAACCAGACAATTACAGGCATTGAACTCGGTGGATACCACCACAAAATAAGTTTATTTGCTGACGACATCCTCTTATTCCTGTCCTCACCTATAACTTCCGGCCCCAATCTAATACCTATACTTAATAGATAGCTAAAATATCAGGGTTGGCGGTCAACATGCAAAAATCCAAAGGCACTGAATATCTCTCTCTCTCCCACAGAACTAGACGTAGTGCGGGAAGCTCTCCCATTCTTATGGGCTGGAAAATCGATCCCATACCTGGGGATTCAGCTCACAGCTGACCCGACACAACTCTTCTCACTAAACTATTCAGCGATGTTGAAGTTAGTCACGAATCTTATGCACCAATGGGCCCCCCTTCCTATATCATGGCTCGGTAGAATTGCATTCTACCTAAATTGCTATACCTCTTTAGGGTCTTACCTATCCCCATCTCAGCTTACTATCTACGCATCCTCCAAGCATGGGCATCTAAATTTATCTGGGGGGCTTTCAAACCAAGAGTCTCCAAGCAGACACTCTACCTCCAGAAGCTGCGCAGGGGTCTTGGGGATGCCTAACTTTTCCACTTATTACAAGGCAGCCCATTTAGCTAGCTTACCCAAATACCACGCCACACACGAAACACCCATGTGGGTAGCGGTCGAGTCAGTCGATTGCGACCCCCTGTCGGTTTCCAACTTACTGTGGCTTAGCCAGAAAGACTGCCCCACACTGGACAACCCCATCACCAAACATTTCATCTCATTATGGGACAGGCTAAAACTAAGGCACTGTTTACAGTCCCCTCACAACCCCCTCCTCTCATTTCTCAAAAGCCCTGTGTTTCTACCCGCCTGGGAACCCATGTCTGGGCCACCTTAGGGCTGCTGAGGCTACACACCTTAATCACTTCCTCTGCCTTCCTAACCTTTCCGGTACTCAGAGAACAGCATAAAATTCCCCAATCTGAGATATTTAGATATCTCCAGATTAAACATTTTTATGCACCACTAATCCATGACAAAACCTCTCTCAATAACGTCACCTATTTCGAGAGCTTATGTAAACAAGAACCACATGCGAGAGGAACCATCTCAGCCCTCTATTCTCATATCCTAACCTCCATAAACCCCAAACACCTGCACTATGTTAGTAAATGGGAAGATGACCTGGGATTCACACTAGACCCTGACCAATGGGCCTCCATATGGTCCTCCGTTAAATCCTCCTCGCCCAACACACAAGTTATGGAGATGAACTATAAAGTTCTAACCGGATGGTACCTAGTGCCCTCTAGGATCGCAAAATGCGTCCCATCTTACGCCCCACAATGTTTCCGAGGCTGTCCCAAATTAGGGACCTTTTTGCACACATGGTGGACATGTCCAATAGCACACACCTTTTGGAAATCCATTTTTGATATAGAGTAATGGCTGGCGGACACACCACTAAACCCAGATCCCTCTATGGCCTTACTGCTTTTAAAACCAGATTCACTATCCCTTAATCAATTTAAATGCCTGGTTCCCCTATTTACCTCAGCCAAGCAAACAATAGCCCGGGCGTGGAAATCTCCTTCCCTAGCAATTGCCGAAACTAAACATAGAGTCACCTCCTATATGGTCCATGCCAAGCTAGATGCTGTAGAGAATGACCAACTCCCCAAATTCAATTACATATGGAAACCTTGGATCGACCTATTCCTTCCCCCTACATTTCAACAAGAAGTCTTTTTGCCATGGTGAACCACTTACCCCGGTATGAGCATTGTCTGAAGCAGTTCTATAGACCATCCCTGCAGACCTTTACGCCCCTACTCTCTCTCTTTCTCTGTACTACTCCTCCTTTCTCTATTATTTCTATCCCCTGTCCTTACAGGAGCACTTGGTTACATGTTTCTTTAATTGCATTTGAACACATTGACAAGTGTATTGTAAATCTCCCTACCACGTTTCTGCTCCCATCCCTGGTGTAGCGACTACCACCCCCTCCAGAGCACAGCAAGTTCCCTACAGGGGTGCTTGGAGAGCCAGTAGACCTAAGCATTCAACACCCTTCACTAATACCTTCATGAACTTGGCTGCCGCCACCATCCATGATTCTTGTTGTTGATAAATATATTTGATTCCTGTTGCCGCTCTACTGAATCACTTGTCGAATCATATAGTTTGTTCCAAATTCTACTGTATATCACCACTTGTGCTCCTGTATATAAAATTCAATAAAAACTTTGAAAGGGAAAAAAATAAGTTCTGATTGTACACATATAGGAGGTCAGGATTAAAAGTGCATACATAAAATGTGCATACATACACATATATATAAACACATTATATATATATATAATGTGTGTGTGTGTATTATATATATATATATATGCACAGTATCCCACAAAAGTGAGTACACCCCTCACATTTTTGTAAATATTTTATTATATCTTTTCATGTGACAACACTGAAGAAATGACACTTTGCTACAATATAAAGTAATGAGTGTACAACTTGTATAACATTGTAAATTTGCCGTCCCCTCAAATTAACTCAACACGCAGCCATTAATGTGTAAACCACTGGCAACAAAAGTGAGTACACCCCTAAGTGAAAATGTCCAAATTGGGCCCAATTAGTCATTTTCCCTCCCGGGTGTCATGTGACTCATTAGTGTTACAAGGTCTCAGGTGTGAATGGGGAGCAGGTGTGTTAAATTTGGTGTTATCGCTCTCAATTTCTCATACTGGTCACTGGAAGTTCAACATGGCACCACATGGCAAAAAACTCTCTGAGGATCTGAGAAAAAGAATTGTTGCTCTACATAAAGATGGCCTAGGCTATAAGAAGATTGCCAAGACCCTGAAACTGAGCTGTAGCATTGTGGCCAAGACCATACAGCGGTTTAACAGGACAGGTTCCACTCAGAACAAGCCTCGCCATGGTTGACCAAAGAGGTTGAGTGCAGGTGCTCAGCGTCATATACAGAAGTTGTCTTTGGGAAATAGACGTATGAGTGCTGCCAGCATTGCTGCAGAGGTTTAAGGGGTGGGAGGGTCAGCCTTTCAGTGCTCAGACCATACGCCGCACACTGCATCAAACTGGTCTGAATGCCTGTCGTCCCAGAATGAAGCTTCTTCTAATGATGATGCACAAGAAAGCTCGCAAACAGATTGCTAAAGATAAGCAGACTAAGGACATGGATTACTGAAACCATGTCCTGTGGTCTGATGAGACCAAGATAAACTTATTTGGTTCAGATGGTGTCAAGCGTGTGTGGTGGCAACCAGGTGAGGAGTACAAAGACAAGTGTGTCTTGCCTACAGTCAAACATGGTGGTGGGAGTGTCATGGTCTGGGGCTGCATGAGTGCTTCCGGCACTGGGGAGCTACAGTTCATTGAGGGAACCATGAATGCCAACATGTACTGTGACAAACTGAAACAGAGTATGATCCCCTCCTTTCGGAGACATCCAAGACGACCACTGCCTTGCTAAAGAAGCTGAGCGTAAAGGTCATGGATTGGCCAAGCATGTCTCCAGACCTAAACCCTATTTAACATCAGTGGGGCATCCTCAAATGGAAGATGGAGGAGCGCAAGGTCTCTAACATCCACCAGCTCTGTGATGTCATCATGGAGGAGTGGAAGAGGATTCCAGTGGCAACCTGTGATGCTCTGGTGAACTCCATGCCCAAGAGGGTTAAGGCAGTCCTGGAATATAATGGTGGCCACACAAAATATTGACACTTTGGGACAATTTGGACATTTTCACTTAGGGGTATACATTAATGGCTGTGTGTTGAGTTATTTTGAGGGGACAGCAAATTTCACTTTTATACAAGCTGTACACTACTTTACAGCTACAGCAAAGTGTCATTTTTTCAGTGTTATCACATGAAAAGATATAATAAAATATTTACAAAAATCTCAGGGGTGTACGCACTTTTGTGAGATACTATATATATATATATATATATATAAAATGCACACACATATATTGTATATATATATCTAAGCACACACATATATAAATTTCTATAAATGCACATATGCACACACACATAAACACATGCACACATACACATACATACATACATACATACATGCATGCACACACCACATACACATACATGTATGCATACATACACACACATGCACTAGGGTTGCCACATCATCCCTTTAATCCAAGACACACATTAATTACACAGGTTCTGTGGCTGATTAAGGTAGTAATTAAATTCACTTGGTGCCTTATCTGCATTAAATTAGGCTCGGAACCGGTGTAATTCACTTGTGTCCTGGATTAAAGGGATGATGTGGCAACCCTAACATGCACACACACACATACATACATTAGGGTTGCCACATCATCCCTTTAATCCAGGACACATATGAATTACACAGGTTCTGAGGCCAATTTAAAACAGATAAGGCACCAAGTTTAATTACCACTTTAATTAGCCACAGAACCTGTCTAATTAATATGTGTCCTGGATTAAAGGGATGATGTGGCCACCCTAACATACATGCATACATACACACAGGCACACACACACACATATATGCATGCACACACACACACACACACACACATACATACATACATACATACAGATAACCTTTTTAAAAATGGCAGTCCTTTATCTACCTGCCTTTACCTCTCTTCCTGCCGGGTACTGCACGTAGAGGGAGACAAAGAGCACAGCAGAGCACACACGGATTTCAGTTTCATTGTAAACAGTGAGAGCAGCTCCCTGCTGAGAAGAATCGAGGAGCTCTGTCTCAGCTGCCCATCCTATCTAGGCATACTGGGGGCCCACAGCAACTCCTGTACATCCGCCCCAGTACAGACATTTCTGACAACACATTGGAGGGGTATGAAAGCCCTAAATATTGGATCCCAGCAAACGCATATGTTAAACACCATAGGAGAGTGCAGGAAGAAAGTAATTAACATACAGTGCAGCCTATTTGCTGGAGGGGTGAATTGGCCCCAAATGTTGGACCTGTCTTATACCTGGTTGCCATACTGTCCAAGTGTTTGTACAGAAGAAGTTTAACCTAAGAACTTTGTTAAATTGTCTCTGAGATAGTGAAGCTTATTTGAATTGCCTGAACTTTGAGTATTCAGATGTGACATCTTAGGAGAGACAATTACAGCTCATACGTACTTCTGTACCCATAAGTACTGCAGTTCAGATGCTGGAGGAGTGGGTTAGCCCTAAACGTTGGACTGAGGAGTACGTGAACCCCAGGTTACTTACGGGTAGTAGGGGAGAAGGTGTAACCTATAAAAACTGTTGATTATCTGCTGAAGGGGTGTCACGTACCTGACGGTGGAGTCTGTCTTGTGCAGGGAACAACCGCTCTTGCGCACCCGATTCAAGGACCCCTGGTAGTGGAGACAGAGGCCCAAGAGTGCAGGATGGCACGAGGGCTGGAGGGTCACCGATGATGTAGCGATGCTCCAGGAGACGTGCAGGTCGAAGGATGGTCGTTCAGGCTGGGTCGGCAACAGGCAGGCAGGAAGGTACAAAGGATCAGGCAAAAGAGTAGTCAAGTCCAAGCAAGGTTCGTTAACGGGCGGGCAGCAGAGGTACAAGGGAGCAGACAATCGGATGGTCGTGGGTAGCCGGGGTTGGTGCAGGTAGCAGACAGCAGGTCAGGACAAGCCGGGTCAACAGGGGGCAAAACAACACAGGAACAGGTATCAGGAGCCGATGCTTACAGGTTGGGAACGCTGTAGAGCGAGCAGCACTTGCTCTCAGAAATCTCCAGGTTTAAATAGGCCCATTTGGCGCCGTTTCCGGCGCGTGCGCACCACCGCGGAAATGCCAGGATTTGGCCAGTAATTGTTCCTTTCCTAACAAGGGGTTTGATATATGCTATACCATATAGGAGATTGCAGAGGAAAATATCAGCCTGCTGGAAGTATTGGCCATCTGTTAGAAGGGTGTGCTAACCCGAAATGATGGACTGCTGCATACCTATATGCTATGTCATTTAAAAGCTTGCACGGGGAAAAGCAAAGCCATAAGACAATGTTGATTGTTTGGTGGAGGAATACACTAGCCCTGATGGTCTGGAAAAGACTGGCGGGAAAAGATCAGCTTACATGCACTACAGACCAATTGGTGGAGAGGCGAGTTAGACCTAAAACACTGCACTGTAATATATTGGAAGGCTGTGTCATTCAAGAGTATGCAGGGAGAAATATCAAATCATAAGGACTGCTGAGCACAGTTTTGGAGTATATGGCTGCCCAAAATATTTGATTCCTGTGTAATCTGATATCGGTATCTTATAAGAGACTATAAGGGAAAACCCTTGTTCAAAGACACTACAGACCATCCACCAGAGGGGGGACCTAGCCCTAAGTATTTCATTGCGGTGTATCCTAAAGCTCTAAGTGAGGGGAAAGATAGACCTAAAGTACAGTAAGGCCGGGGATAAACCTAGCCAGGGCTGGGGAATAAAGAAGTTAGTAAGCCCAAATTAATACGTATCACAGAGGCCAAGGAACTAAGTGGAGCACTATAAACATCACCCCCTAGGGAGATAGCTAAACACATAAAGGGTGAACCATAATGAAGGGTAAACCATTGAAAGGGACTGGGGCAAACCCCCCAAAAGTAAGCTCTAGCCCAAGTACAAATTAAGAAATATATGACACAAGAAGGAAAACAGGACAGCCCTGGGAAACAACAAGGAGCAAAGAGCAAACAAGGAGATGGGATGAATAAAAATGAACAAAACAGACAATTACAAGGTGCAAGCTGCAAAGACCATGTAAATGAAGACCTGGAAGCAGAGAGTGAAGAAGAACAAAGGTCAAATAATCACCCCCCCCTACAAAAAGAGAAATGGTGGACATGTTTGTCAGGTTAGAAACATCTCTAAAAGGATATATGACAACTATACATGGTGATATGAGCCAGAAACTGAAACAAGTCGAAGACACTGAGGATAAAGCGGAGACACAGGGAGCAGAAATAAAAGATCTGAAAGAACAAATGAAAAAACTACAAATGGAACAGAGGAACATGTGGTATAGATTGGAAGATCAGGAGAATCGAAATAGAAAAAAAAAATTGAGAATTTGTGGCCTTCCAGATACTTCACAAGAAGAAGATTTGCAGAGTATAATGGATAAAACACGAGGGATGGGGTCAGCCTAACTTTCATTAGGGTTACTTTAATAATCCGCCCAAGGAATTCCCCTCTTTTATAATGGATAAAGTGTTTGGCCCCCTGCTGGACAAATCGACAACGGGAAAAATTAAGATTGAAAGAGTACATAGAATTAGAAAACCTGCACGTTTGCCTAAGGAAATACCAAGAGATGTCATTGTAAGATTTCACAACTATAAAGATGAAGAACAGATCTGGGAAAAACTATGATTGAAAAATCCCATTAAATACAAAGAAACCCCCTTACAGTTATTCGCACACCTGTCACAGGAAACTAGACAAGAAGAAGTTTACTTAAACCCATTGTTGGAACAGATGAAAACCTATAATATACAGTACTCCTGGGGTTTCCCGGCATGCTTGATTGGGCAAAGAGAAGGGTTAACAGCTAGATTAAAATTCCCTGAAGAGAGAAGGATTTTGCAAAAAGTTGGACATGCCAATGATAGATATCCCAAGATGGACAGAATTACAGGGGAAAACAACAAATCCAGAAGAACAACAATGGCAATTAATCTCAAAGAAGAAAACATCAACAAAGAAGAAAACATAGTAATAATAAATACATTTGAAGAAGAACAGATCAAAGGACACTGTCCACACGCTTATTGACAT
>BLSH010485886.1:812189-832184 GCA_018402905.1 Glandirana rugosa | reverse complement strand
CATTAATCGGCTAAATCTGGAGGGGGTTTCAGATAATACCCTAGACGTTCCCACCCCCATCCTGTCCAGGGCCGGGACCGGGGCCATATTGAAATCCCCCATCCAGACAACCGGGACAGCCGGGTGATGGGCTATAAATGCCAAGCCCTCCTTCATGACCGCCAAGCTATACGGAGGGGGGATATAGCAGGCCAATATCAGAATGGGAAAACCGCACAAAGTGGCGTGTATGAAAACATACTGACCTAGAGGATCCGTCCGCACCATATGTGGCTCAAATAGCATGTTTCGGCCAATGAGCAGGGAAACACCCCTTGAATACTGTGAGTAAGTGGAGTGAAAAGCCCATCCCACCCATGATTTTTTAAGAGCTTTTTGCATTTGTCCCGTTACATGCGTTTCAACTAGGGCAATAACATCAGCTTTTTGGGATTTTAGGAAGGTTAAGACTGCAGAACGTTTGACCTTGTCTCTAATGCCCCTAACGTTCCATGTCAAGAACTTGGGCATCCCCATGTCATCCGAAGATATAGGTACGTATGGTGCGGAGGGGTACTGTGTGGACGGATCCTCCAGGTCCATCCAGCCCGTACATTAATACCAAAGTAGTGTCATCATATACATCTATACAAGTAGATAAAAGGTGTAATATATTTCTCAAATTATCTTGTATTCCTTGCAGCTGTATAATATCATTCATCTTAACAGTAAAAGGATGAAAGCGTCCATAACTCCCACCCAGCCTAACACCACCCCAACATGATGTAAGCATATATCCCATAACCTTTGTAACAATAACAGTCTTCCAGCATGTGTCCATTTCTGGAGGTGCAGATCTTAGATTTAGATCCGCTGTGACCCAGTGGGACCTAATTAGGTTACTAGTGAGGCCCACCAGCGGAACATAAAAGTAGGGGTGACGTGCGTGCCATTGCACAAAAAAGTAAAAAAAGGGGAGCATAAAGTCTAAAAAACAAGTTAACAAAAATAGCAGTAACTTTAACAGTGTGTCCCAGGGGTGGGGGCGAATCATCTCTGAATGCGGTGCTCCTTCCGTGTGTTCTTCCCATTATGGGAAATGCGCGAGGCCTCCGGGCGGAGTGCCCCGCACTGTCTGAGCCAGCACCGGGAGAATAACTGGGTACCCGGCGGGTGGGGGGTAGAGGGATTCCTATTACTGACCAGCATTCCAGTCCCGCCGGGACAGTAGAAGGTTAACCATCCAGATTTCAAATCAAGTGGGCCATGTCTCAGTTCTACCTCCCCCGCTAGATACAGTCATGAAGCAGGGAGAAGTGGAGGACAGAAGGAGGCTTCAATAGGAGGGGAAGAGGGAGAAAGAAAAACTCCAAAGGAGGGGGGAGAATTGAATTAGGGCCAAAGTGTTGCAATGAAAGGGGGTTCTTTGATTACTCACAGCTTTGCGAAATGAAGGTAGTGGGATCACAAAACATTCAGGCATGACCAGGTCTGCGGTCCATCCAGTCCATGATGGATTCTGGGGTTTCAAAGAAATGGGCCTTACCATCTTCTTCTACCCGCAGGCGAGCCGGGTATAACATAGAGTACTTGAGATGCAGTCCCCGAAGCCTTCGTTTTGCCTCTTGAAATTGAGCCCGCAGTCGCTGTACCTCGCCGGAGAAATCCGGGAATGCTGCAATATGGACGTTAATGTAGGGGATGTTTCCCTTCTCTCTTGTTAGGCGGAGGACAGCATCTCTGTCTCTGAAATTAAGAAATTTGGCAATGAAGGTTCGAGAGGGTGCCTCCTGCGGCGGTGGTTTGGCCGGAATGCGGTGGGCTCTCTCGACGGCGAACATCACCGAAAAGGCCTCTCTACCGAATGTGTTGATTAGAAGCTGCTCCAGGAACCCAGCCGGGTTTTTACCCTCTGCCGATTCTGGGAGACCGACAAAGCGGACGTTGCATCTGCGTAGCCGGTTCTCGATATCGTCCTGCTTGTTGGTGAGCTGCTGTATGCGGCGTTGCATCTCCTCAGTGTCTCGGCGAAGGGGCTGTAGCATGTCTTCCGCAGTACTGATTCGGGTCTCCGCTTCGGTGACTCTGTCCCGTAGTGTAGAGAGATCTTGGCGGAGGAGAGAGATGTCTATCTTGACCTCCTCTATTTTCGTGGTCAGGGTCCCTTGGCACTGTGCTATGGCGTCGAGCACTCTGAGCTCCGACGCTGTAGGCTCCGAACCGGAAGTGGAGGGCTCGGCGCCATTTTCCACAGGCGCGTCTTTGTCTGGCAGTTTATATTTTGCGAGTTTAGCGGCCGCTTCTTTCGCAGTTTTTGGGGGAGACATGTTCCCAGTAAGTTCTGCGTCCTCTGGAACGAGTATGGTGCAAAAATCTGGCGGTGCTGTAGCAGGATTATGTATTCAGGATACGATGAGGCCCGGAGCTCTCACTCCACACGTCCGTTCACATTGCTCTCCAGGCCACGCCCCCCCAAAAAGTGTATTATTAAAAAAATAATCGTGCTTGTAAGACCGCTGTGCAAATAAGGTGCAACATAAAGTTTTGCAACAACTGCCATTTTATTCCCTAGGGTGTTAGAAAAAAAATATATATATAATGTTTGGGGGTTGTAAACAATTTTATAGCAAAAAAAATGGTTTTAACTTGTAAGCACTGAACTCAAAAAAGAAGCTCGGTCTAGAAGTGGTTAATAAAGGTGATTGTTCCTCCAGTGCAGTAATATTCTTAACAAACTTATTCCAGCAGTAGCAGCATCTGCCTTGAAATCAGTTTGATGTTGCCGATTATGTAGTTGCTGCAGCCTATGTTCTTCCTATGTTCTTCCTATGTTCAACATGAAATAATTGTATGCACATACTAAAATCTGGACATCTTAGCTATTCAAGAATTGCATTGACTCCAAGAGCCACAGAAAACTAGATTTATTATTACACTTCTTGAATTACTTTACAATATTTTTTATATTTTAGAATACATTTGTATTTGATTTTTTAAACAATTGTGCACTTTTTACTTTAAACATTGGCCTTTTACAAATATTAATGGTGAAAGTTTATTAAAGATTGAAAGACATTAAGAATGATTAAAAAAAAAAAAAATTTGTGATTTTTTTTTTAAAGTAAGAAAAAAAAAAATTTAATGTGAAAAAAAAAATCAGAGACAACATGAATAACCAGGAACTGCTCTTTAAAATCAAAGCTAGAAGACTTCTATGACAAGCACAGTAAAAAGTAAAAGATCTTTGCTGCCCTCTGTCAGTACAACAAGCAACAGAATGACATTTTGGTACTGTCTTTTGGAGCACTGAAGACAGTAACTGCCAACATATTAAGATTAAATGGTGGGAATAAAATGTTGCTGCAGAAGTTTGGCATAGCTGTTGTTATGTTCTGTATGAATGTGCGTATGCATATATTCTGTGTGTGTGTAATATATATATATATATATATATATATATATATATATATATATATATATATATTGTATATATACACAGTATCTCACAAAAGTGAGTACACCCCTCACATTTTTATAAGTATTTTTATTATATCTTTTCATGTGACAACAGTAAAGAAATTACACTTTGCTACAATGTAAAGTAGTGAGTGTACAGCTTGTATAACAGTGTAAATTTGCTATCCCCTCAAAATAACTCAACACACAGCCATCAATGTCTAAACCACTGGCAACAAAAGTGAGTACACCCCTGACATTTTTGTAAATATTTTTATATTTTAAAGATTTTATTGTGTTTCAACAAACACAAAAGACATGTTTGTACATTGGATAAAGGAAGGCCTTACCACGATCACAGAGAGTATACAAATACATAATCAAAGGTGACCTTGAGCAGAAAGCAACTCCAAATCATGGAGGGCTGAGGGGCCAGGCCCAAGAACTCCACCCAACACCCCATCTGGGATCAAGCTGTGTCCAGGGGAGGGGAATGGTCCTGGACCCCCCCCCCAAACCCGCCCGATTACAAATGGGCCAAGGTCCATAGAGAAAGTGAATTGGACGGCTAACATACTCTTGGAATCATCGGGTCCCTATGGACCACTTACAATCACAAGAAAATAGAAAACAAAAATAAATATAAGAAGAAACTCACAAAAGAAGAGAGCTAAGAAGGATTGAATGAGAGAATAGGAAGGAGGAGAAAGAGGGTAAGAGAGAGAAAGAGAAGGGGTGTGGCTTGGCTCGCAGCGGGAATGGTCACAGCTTAGCAGGGCTCCTCACACCCGCGGCTAACAAAAGCTTCCACAGCCTGACACGAACGACCATCCTGGATATGGGAAGATGGGACAAGCTGGGCAAGGGTTCTTCTACACGCCGCTCACTATCCGCACCAGGAAATCATAGAATTTCAGACCTATTCCTCACTCAGACGCCGCTGACCAGAGGCCGAGCGGGGAGCAAGATGGCGCCGGCGAGGAGAGAGACAGACCACAGCGAGGAATCATTATCAGCATCTGAGGAAACGGTGAGAGACACTGAACATATTGATCACACCCTACAGCTGTCAGAGATGCACCAGATAGCAGCCGACATTAAGAATACATTCTCTTCTGCTATCACTGATTTAAGGGCAGATATTTTATCGCTATCTGAACGCATGACGATCGTAGAGAAAGCTGACAACAGAAGAGATAGGGCGATTGACAAATTACAACTAACGATTTCATCTCATACTGTCAGGACCTGTGTCCTTGCTTGGGTCACCTGCTGGTGGCAGTGTTTGGAAAACTAAATGGTGTAGTTCTGGTGGCCACCAGCGGGAGTCTCCCAGGAGATTGAGCTTACAGGTCATTAAGCTGCACCTGATGGGTCTGCTGGGTCCATATAAGCCTGCCTTGCTCCCTGTCCCAGTGCTTCGGTATTTTCCCTGCAAGCTCTGTCCATTCCTGAATTTGACCTGCTCTGATCCCTGATCTGCGATCCAGACCCAGAGACCTAATTCCTATACCTGCATATGGTATCCCTGACACATACAATGCATTTAATACAAATGAATAGACATTTGGAGGATTTGGAAAACAGGGGCGGATACAGAATATCAGGGTGCGGGGGATCCCTGAATCAGTGGAGGCCCCACAGATCCAATCGGCATTACAAACTGTGTTCAATGAGATCCTAGAGAGGCTTAGGGAAGACAACATTGAATTTGTGAGAGCTCACAGAGCACTAACTACACGTCCCATGGACACAGCGCCACCTAGGGACATTATTTGCTGTCTACAAAGCTTCCCTGTTAAAGAAGAGATTTTGTCCAAAGCAAGACGCAACAAACAAATTTTGTTTAACCACAGCAATATTTACCTTTTTCAGGATCTTTCACAGATTACACTAAAAAATAGGCATGCGCTGAGGCCTCTTCTGACAATACTGAAAGAGAGAGAGATCCCATACAGATGGCTCTTCCCCTTTGCTTTGAATGCCACCTACAAAGGTAAACAGTACTACCTTCATTTGCCAGATGAATTGAACACCTTCTGCGATCAGTTGGATCAGCCGGTAGTAAATCTACCGGATTGGTACCAGGAATTTCTGGAACCAGCACATTGTGCTACACCTCAACCTTCCCCTCAAAATTCTCCATCCAAACCGCCCTCCTCTAAAAAGCCTAAGTACGCTAAACAAAATGGTTCTCAGTATGGCAAATCACTGTACATGAATAAGCTCAACAGACCACGGAAGACAACCGGAGTCAGCTAAGAATGCCATGACATTTTCTGTCTCCCACCCAGGTTGAGAAAAACACTCATAGGCATTGAGCCTTTGTAAATAGCAAGGAAAGACTACAACACAATGCGGAAATCGAACAAAACACTTTAAAGTGTAGGAGGTTTCACTAACCAACCATGGGTTAGGTAACATGATATTGGGACCTACACTCCAGGATTAAAGGAATGCTTTTAAATACCATCAACACAGTATCGCATCAATGGTGAAATTAAGACACTGAGTATATAACTACACAGACTCCTGGTGAAACTTTATGGAAATATAAATTAACCCCACTTTTGTTAACAAAGATTTGAACCGCGGGATGGAGAGGAGAAGGAGGACACACGGGTGAGAGCGTATGCGGCTGCTGCGCTCAGTTTTGTTAATCAATAACACAAGTGGGCCCCTTAGGTTTCTTTCCATATTTAAGGACATAAACAATATGGTGTAGGTCGTTAGTGGCCCATGGTGTGATTCTACAGTTAATTACGAACCTTCCGCATGTGGCTTTCCTTTTTGCTTTTTCTCTCTATTTACAGAAATGACCACTTACCTTGAAGAGACTACTGACCTACAAAAGGGATCAACAGGTTTGATTGTATTTTTGACAACTACGCTCAATGCATAAAATTAGAGATTTTTCACTTTTGTTATATCCATGTGGATCTAATATTACGCCCGACGCATAAATATGCTTAAAAAACAAATTACCCAAAATTAGGATGGCTGTTTAATGTTTATCTTTAATAAGCAAAGTGCCCAGTTATCGCGTTATTACGATGTTCACTGTTATACAGTTTTATAGGGTACTTACTCATGGCTGTGGAACAATATGGGGGGGGGGGAGTATATATATTTTTTTTCCTCTCCCCCCGCCCTCATGCTTTAAAGAAAGACAGCTGAGAGGCCGCGGGAGGTGTTTTGCAGATCCAGACCGTTTGATAAAACACTCCCTTTATTTAACATAAAGTGTGCAGAACACGGCTTTGCTGTGTGCCTCCCATTGCCTCTACCGACAGACCCCAATTGACTTTAAATCATAAGGGGATCTTAACATTTTTTCTCTTGGATTTAATTCTGAGACGTTTTCCATTTTTGTGTTTTCATTTAATTTTTTTTTTGTTTCTGGACCCTGTTGTGGGAATAATTTAAGACAAGTGTAAAGTATACATAAGAATATAAGCTGTTATCTACTATATCATTTGTCTACAGTTCTTTTACTTATATTGAAATATAGCATCTTTATCTACTTATCAATCTCTCCCTAGGACCTGAGTGTAAGTAATTCATAAGGGTTGGACGATTTCAGCATCGGCCTGCTTCCACTGATCTCTGATTGACAAGTAATGGCGTACGCAACAGTAGGTAAAAAACCCATCTTGGTCTCCCACAATGTTCGAGGTTTAAACATACCTGAAAAATGCACTGTATTACTAAGAGAATTGGGAAAGTTAGGACCCAAAATAGTGTTTCTACAAGAAACACATTTTAGATCATGATCAATCCAAAAGCTCATAGACAAACACTATACGCAGGCTTACCACTCTATGAGCCCTGACTCAAAAACAAACGGGGTATCAATACTGATTCACAAGAAGGCCGGATTCAAGGTCAATCAACACTTTGTAGACCCACTTGCAAGGTTTTTATTTTTGAAAGGACAATGGGAGGGGAGGGTAGTTACCCTGGCTAACGTATACTTCCCAAATTTGGCACAGATTACTTTCTGTGTTCGAATTATAGAAGAGTTAAAAGGCTTTGCACAAGGGTGCGTCATGGGTGGGGACTTCAACCTGGCTCTCAATCCATTACAGGACACCTCTGATGGTAAGACTAGCATACCATACAAAATACAAAAAAAAGTTAAAACCCTACTAGCTTCACTTACATTGATAGATTTGTGACGATTGTGCAACCCAAATGGCAAAGACTTCTCATACTTCTCACCTCTACATAATAAACATACACGGATAGACTATATCTTCCTGACTCAGAGAGACCTACCCTTAATAAAATAGGCGGATATAGGTATAAAAACCTTATCAGACCACGCCACAATTTCAATTACCCTTGACCCAGCACAAGCACAGTATACGAACCCCACAGGGAGACTTAATCCTTCGCTACTGACAAATGACACAAACCATACAAAAATTAAAGAAACCATACAACAATATTTTAAGGAAAATGATTCCAAGGAAATGTCACCTATGGTAACATGGTTGGCACACAAATGCGTGGTCAGAGGGGAACTCATTAAAATAGGGGCGTGGAAAAAGAGGGAAATGGAAAGGGACACTAACAATTTGGTGAGCAGAATTCAAACAATCACTGGCTTTAGATAAAGCAGCGGAACTATTAGAGTTAAGGGAAAAATTGCAAGCCAATCTAAATCTAAAAGTGAAAAGGATCCTCTTCCTTAGAAAGGGATTATTTAATGAACACGGAAACAAGTCAGGCAAATTCTTAGCGAAAGCCCTGAAAGAAACTTTACTTTCAAACAATATCATGGCCATGAAAAATAAAGTGAATCAAATAACGCATGAAACAGATAAGAAGACAAGAATACTATACGGAATTATACAATATCCCACAAGCTCATAAACCTAAGGGCTTAGAAGGTTCCCGAGACCACATAATTCGGCAATTTCTGTCAGACAGTGGCCTCCCGACCCTTCATGAGGAAGACACTCAACAACTAGAATCTCCGATCACTGAAGATGAGCTTCTGCAAGCGATTAATTCCCTCAAACCGGGAAAGAGCCCGGGTCCTGATGGATACTCAGCCCTTTATTATAAAACTTTCCCTTCTCTTTTAGTCCTGTACCTCACACAAGCCTTAAATCACCTAAAAACGTCCACAGACCTCCCGGTAGAATTCCTAAGAGCTCACATTAATGTATTGCCTAAACCCCAAAAAGACCCAATGGAATGTACTAATTATAGGCCAATCTCGCTTTTAAATCTAGAACTCAAAATATTTACTAAAGTACTAGCTAATAGACTTAGACCATTACTACACCATTTGATTGGACCTGAACAAGTGGGATTCATGCCTGGTAGGGAAGCGAGAGACAAGGTTACGAAAGCACTACAGCTCATTCACTATACACACGTAGGGAATCAGGAGGGCATGATATTATCAACTGATGCCGAAAAGGCTTTTGATCGGGTTTCATGGGACTTTCTTAAGGCAACCTGCACACATATAGGCCTTAAACCCAATATGCTGTCATGGATCTCCAGTCTATACAACAACCCCACAGCTAAAATTAAGGTGAATGGCAGTTTATCTGAGGAAGTAACCATCAGAAATGGAACTCGACAAGGGTGCCCTTTGTCGCCATTGCTCTTTATCTTATTACTGGAACCTCTGATACGTATAATAAACAAAAACCCTGACATTCATGGCTTTGACATGGGCAAACGCATTTATAAAACAGCCGCTTACGCTGATGACCTCCTGTTTTCCATTTCACAACCATTGATCTCTGTTCCCAACTTGATACAGACATTCCAAACATATGGTTATGTGTCAAACTTTAAGGTAAATTATAAAAAATCTGAAGCGCTTAATTTATCTATTCCAGAGCAAGACCTCATTATGATTGGGGAAAAGTGTAAATTTAGATGGGAGAACAAAGCCATCAAATATTTAGGTATATGGCTCACACAAAATATTAATACAGTATATAAAGTAAACTTTAAACCCTTGCTACAGGCCATTAGAAAGGATCTGGAGGGGTGGACCCCAAATTTTTTTTGTGGTTTGGTAGGGCGGCAATCATAAAAATGACAATACTGCCTAGGGTCCTATACTTTTTCCAAACCTTACCTATTTCAATTCCAGCCAGTTTTTTTCGAGCACTCGAGTCTACTATCAGAGGGTTCTTGTGGGCTTCTAAAAGGCCAAGCGTGAAGCTGCAATTACTTACCAAAGCTAAAAGGGAGGGAGGAATGGGCTTTCCCAATTGCAGAAATTATTATTATTGCCACGCACATAGGTCGTATTATAGATTGGAACTGCCACGCAGACAATAAAGACTGGGTTAACTTAGAAAATCAAATTGGCCCAATACCAGTTAAATATTCACCATGGTTACTTAGCGATGCCTGCCCGTCTATACTGAAAACACACCCGATCATCGGGACCTCCCTCCAAATTGCGCAAAAAATAGGGAACTGCCCTACCTTATTTACAATCCCGGGTCCCCTCACGCCTGTCAGCTTTAACCCAAAATTCCCACCAGGCATGAACACTAGATTGCATTGGGGTCAAAATGCCGAAAAGGCAATATTGGTCATTCATTGCTTAAAAGGGAATAAAATAAAACCCTTTAACCAGGATATTGGGAGAAGTCCTCTTAATAAATGGGAATACCATCAGATTCATAGCTTCTTGACTAGCCTAATGAAACAGGCTTGCTTCACAAATCTACCATCAACACTGGAACAGATCTGCTTGACAGCAGATAAAATAACTGGAACTATCTCACTAGCTTATGAATGGCTACAGACCCGAAATGGATCCAACAGATCCAATTACAAACAAATGTGGGAGAATGCTTTGAGGACAACGTTCTCTGACGAACAATGGCTCCACGCATGTGTTTTTGCTCATAATAGTTCAATAAATACAAGTGCCAAGAAACTGCATATAAATTACTAGTTAATTGATAAAATACACAAATGGTTTCCATTGGCTACCAAGATGTGCTGGAGATGTGAAGTGGAAGTGGGAAGCCTGAAACATATATGGTGGGATTGTCATTTAATACAACACTTCTGGAGCGGGGTCTGCAGACTTCTAAAAGAGATAACAGAAACTACAATTCAACTAGACGCGGCCTGTTGTCTGCTAAATATGTCTAAAGGATCGATGAGAAGATACAAAAGATCATTAACAAGATATCTTCTTGTAGCAGCTAGGGATTTGATACCACGATACTGGAGATCAAGGAGGGTACCTACAATTAAGGAGTGGTTATTGAAAGTACAATACATATATGAGATGGAAGAAATTAAGGCTATCACCTCAGAACATACTGGAAAATTCACCAATCAGTGGAAGATGTGGGTGATGCTCAGGTACTCTAACAAATATAGAATGATGACAAGCGTTAACTAATAAGGATTTAAGGGGAAAGTGAACGGGAATGCTGCAGTTATTCAATTGTAATTGAATATTTTTTTTTACTTAACATAACTTGTAAAGTCTAGGCTTTGAAAGAGATACTAGGGAGGAGATTCTGAAATCTTTTTAACTTGTTACAGCAGGAGAGATATAAGATGCGATTAGAATGGATATTTAATACACTAATACTTCTATGCTAAACCATTGTACAGAATTGATTTACACAAAGTTGTGAATTGATATGTTGGTGTATTTATGTATGATGGCCTCAATAAATCTTTACTGTTTAAAAAAAAAGAGAGAGAAAGAGAAGAGAGACACCAGGGAAGCAAGACCAAAAAGTGAAAGCGGGACGAGTCACACAAACAGATCAAGATAAGACCTCCAAGGGTACCAAATTCTATCGAACTTAACTGATGAGTCTAGAAGAGAGTTAGCGTACTTCTCTTGGGTCATAATCCAAGTGATTTTCCTTTTAGCAGCATTGAAGGAGACCGAGGGTTTCTTCCAAGCCCTAGCCAACGTAAGCTTAGCTCCCAGAAGAATAAAATGAGTAAGTTTAAATAAGGATTTGGAAAGTCCATCTGGCCTATAGTTTAATAAGATGATTTCTGGGTTTTGTGGAATCGCCCAGCCTGTAATCTTCCTTAGCAAGGCAAAAATCCTATTCCAGAAACCCCTGATCCTAGGGCATTCCCACCAAATGTGAAAGTATGTACCCTGGAGGTTACAGCCTCGGAAACAAAGTGGAGAGGAGCCTGGGAACATGACCGAGAGGCAAGCTGGGAACAAGTACCAGCGTGATATTACCTTAACGCTTGCTTCCATCAGTGGAATATTAACTATTCCCTTGAAGGAATTCAGAAAAAGAGAACCACTTATCTGCGTCCCAAGTCCTGCCCAGATCCCCCTCCCAACCTTTGGCGTACAAAGGTTTCTCAGGCTGATCCGACAGTGATGCATATATTAAGGAGATACCCCCTTTTTGATTTGTGATATGAGAGCACCACTGCTCATAAGGAGTAATGGTCGCTAGGGCCGGGGCAGCCCTCCATACAGAGGCTATAAAATGTTGGATTTGATGAAACCGGAACTTTTCAGTGGGTGGCGTGTCTAGATAGTCAATGCAATGCTGCAGAGAGATAGGCCCAGAGGGGGTGAGAAAGTGGCCAATTTTGTATAAACCCTTATTGGTCCACCATTCAAAGGAATGGAAGTCCTAACCTGGAGGAAAACGGGGGTTATTAAACAAATGTTGAAGGGGACAAAAGCATGAGGTCGAATTTGTAGGCCCAAGTAGGGAGTCACAGAGTACTATTGAGTGGGAGGGTGTGGGAGAGAGGATTTAGGGTCTGGATTTGGGATGAGCCCATACCAGGTAATCCAGGGTGTTGAGGGAAACTGCCTGTCTCTCAATCCTTACCCAGTCTGGTCTGTTAGACCGAGCGTGAATAATTGAAAATTGAGCCAGTTGGGCTGCCTGATAGTACTTCCATAGATTGGGGACCCCCAACCCTCCCTGATTTCGGCGTCTCAAAAGAACCTCAGCTGGGCACCTAAAGCCCTTGTTGCCCCATATGATTTTTTTGATCTGGGATTGCAATTTATGCAGTTGTGATTTTGGGTTCGGGATGGGAAGAGATTTAAACAAATATAGGATCCTTGGCAGGAGAGTCATTTTGACTGAGTTCACCCTTCCTAACCAGGAGAGGCCTAGCCTCCCCCAGTTAGCGTGATCTTCCGATAGGTGTCTAAATAAAGGAGGGTAGTTGGTGTTATATAGTTGATCGATACTAGCCATTAGATGGACACCCAGGTAAAGGATGCAGTCTAGATGCCATGCAAAGTTGAACCGGTCCTTCAGCCATTGAACGACCATCTCGGGTAGGTTGATATTAAGGGCGACTGATTTAGACATGTTAACTTTCAAGCCCAAGGCTCTACCAAACTTGAGGAGTAGCTGAAAAATATTTGGGACGGAGGTAAGAGGGGAAGTGATGAATAACAACAGATCATCCGCAAATAAGGTGCATTTGTGTATGTGTGGCCACATCTCACTCCTCCTATACCATGATGTTCCCTAATAGCAATTGCTAAGGTCTCGATAGCGATGGCAAAGATCAAAGGGGATAGGGGACAACCCTGCCTTGTACCTCTATGGATAGAGAGTGGTTCAGAGCGATAGTTTTGTAGCTTAATGCGAGCTCTAGGGTTGGAGTATAAGGCTTTAAGGGTCTGCAAAAATTTTGGTCCAAACCCCCATCACCCTAAGACCTCAAAAAAATGCTTTTTGCAGATCAACTGATAGTACAAGTCCCTCCTGGGGGGGAGGCCATCCCATCTAGATCTGAGGAGTGAAATGAGGTCCACTGCTCTGCGGATCTGATCGGGTCCCTGTCTCCCAGGGATGAAGCCTACCTGGTCCTTATGGATATACTTCCCTATGAAGGCAGATAGTCTGTTGGCTAGGATTTTGGTGAGAATTTTTAGGTCATTATTAATTAAAGAAATGGGCCTGTAGTCACTCACTTCAGAGGGGTCCTTGCCCGGTTTTGGTATGACTATAATATCGGCCGAGTTAAGGTCTTCACTAACTATCGTACCCTTCTGAAGAGAAGTAAAGGAAAAAACTGAGTACTGTCCGTGATACTTTTTTTATTTGCACTAACATAAAATTTTTCAGGACAAGCTTTCGGGGTATCTCCCCTTCTTCAAGGTCCAAGCAGTACACAATCACTTCAAGCGAAGAGAAGTAAAGAAATTCGCCAGGTGGGGAGCTAGGATGGGCCCAAACTGTTTATAATAACCATTGGAGAAACCATCTGGACCTGGGGCTGAACCCTGTTTAAGACATTTAATCACGTACAATACCCCAGATTCCAAGATGTGATCTTCCAATGAGAGACTATGTTCCGTGTCCAAGGAGGGCAGGGGAATACTATCTAATAGACGGAGCTGAGTGGCCGAGGGGTCTGGGACCCCCGACTCATATAGCTTGGCATAGAAATCATGGAAGGCTGCCATGATCTTATGGGGGTTTTGGGTGTGATTCCCTGTGGAGTCCTTCACTTTAGGGAAGGTGAACAATCGATATTTCGGGGAGAGTCTAGAGGCCAATTTGGGTCCTATATGGTCTATCTGGGTATAAAAGTGGGTATTAGTACATTTAATCTGATTCTTCGCTTGGGTAGTCAGAGTGGAATTCAAAGCTGCCCTTCCTGCTTCAAGCCGGGAACGAGATTGTGGGGAGGGTTTTTTTTTTGTGAGCCTTAGCGAGATTGAGAAACTCTCTTTCCAATTTGTCGAAGCCGCTTTTCCTTTCCCTTTTAAGTTTAGCGGAGAGTTGCATAATCTTGCCCCTTATTACTGCCTTGTGGGCAGCCCATAGGGTCATATGTGAAATTTCAGCACTCGCATTCAGCTTAATATATTCTTTAAGGTCATCCCCCAGCATCATGCTGTGGACTGGGTTGTTGAAAAGAGATTCCTTCAGACCCCAATGGGGTCTCCCCCCAGCCTCTGATTGGGACCTGAAGTATATCACTACCATCGAGTGATCAGATAAGGGGGTCCCTTATAAAGGATTTGATGATTAGAGGAATTGAGGAGGCCCCCATAAAAATGTGGTCGATCCTGGCAAAGGATTTATGAGGGGCTGAATAATGGGTGAAGTCCCTAATTTTCAGATTGTATTCCCTCCAAACATCTACTAGCCCTAGAGAGTGAAGCAGTTTAGCTATTATCATGCTCTGTTTTGGGGGCTGAAGAAGACGGGCTCGACAAGTCTCTGATTTGTCCATCATATGGTCTAGAGCCTTGTTTGAGTCCCCTCCTAGGATCACAGTCCTCTCAAAATGGGGGGAAAGGGATTCTAGCATGGACTGGAGAAATTGTCCCTGACCCCGGTTAGGAGCGTAGTAAGACACAAGGGTGAATAGGTGGCCCTTGAGTTCCCCCACTAATAGGATGTATCTACCTTCTGTATCTCTGATTACATGTCGGGACTGAAACCCTGCTCCCTTCGAGAAGAAAATTCCCACCCCTCTTGCTTTATCCGGGGCGTTTGCTAGGAAGAATTGAGGGAATTTGGCATGTATACATATCGGATTAAATTGAGTGGAGAAGTGAGAACCTTGAGATACTGAGAGTGAGTGGACTGAAAGTACTTTCTGCGTTTTAAGGGGGAATTTAGGCCTTGGACATTATGAGACGCAAATTTCAGAATCCTCTGAAGGTCAGATAAGGATGTCATGGTGGCCTATGGGGGTTATATGCATCACTGAGGGTTGACTTACCAGACCTTGAGAAAGGTAGAGTTGGTACCTCATCTCCCATTGTGCGAATGCCTGGTGACTTCTGACGTCCATCGTGGGGCCACTTCCCTGGTGACTGAGAAGGGGAGGGGACATAGAAGAAAGGAGAGGAGACGGATGAGAAGAAGAGAAAAACGTTAGGAAGAGTGAGAGAAGGGGAAGTCGGACAATCTCCGAAGGTCCCCTCCTTGTCCGGGGGATGGGGGCCACCAAACTGGCTCCCAAGCCTCGAAAGTGACCTAAACACATCTGCCTCATCGGCAGAAACACTTCTGCTCCCGGGGAAACCAATCATTGGTGTCCGAGGGCAGAGGGAGGAGCATGCCTACCACCCCACCCATGAAACAACCCAGTGCAAAACAGATATATCGGGTCTAGCCCCTCAAAACTAACATGATCGTCCCTCTGTCCCCGTCCCCTTAACTTCGGGGGAGGGGCCTGGAGGTGGGGGACCTGGATGGAGAGGAAGCCCCAAGGGACTATGCCCCCTAACCGAAGCCCCCCAGCCCCAGGGAGCCGCCCAGTAAATGAGGAAGAGAAGCCAAAAAGCTCCTCATCGGCTTCAAAAGCAAAGCTTCAAAATTTGAAAACATAGATCAAATACAATATGAGAACCAACTGCTGGAAATGGGAATTCAATTCCCGAACAGAGTGAGATCCTAATGGATCTGTAGGTGGGCCCGCAGAAAACCTCGAACCCAGCGCCCCCCCCACCAAGGCCCCCAAAACATGTAGTGGGGCCCGGCAAGGCAATGCCGGAGCCAAGGGCCACGGTAAGCCCGAGAGTCCCCCCCTGGCCCAGCTAAAGCTTAACACTGGGCACAGGGGGGGAGCCTCCACATGAAATAACATAGCAGAACCAAACCATAAAGTAATCATAACTTCTGGAGAAACTTAAGGAAAAAGTCCATATTACAGGTCCATTTCAAGGTAAAGAAGGCTTGTCGACTATAGTCGGGTCATACAAAGAGCAGATCTTCAACAGTACTACTAATGATCAAGGGGGGTGTGAGTCTTTAGCCCTTTTGGATTGAGGGTTCTTCCACACCGGAGGAATATGGCTCTGGGGGAGGGCCACTTGGAAAAGCCCATACCTTTGGATTGGAGGGTGGAAGACGGTTCCAGCAAGATAAAGTTTAGCTTGATTAGGAGATGTTCTCCCTCCTGGAAAGAACTAAAGCCATACTTTTTGCCTTTGTGTGAGAAAGAGAGACGAAACGGAAAAGACCACCAGTACTTGATGGAATTCTGGGATAGGACCTCAAGTAGGGGTCTCAAGGACCTCCACTTTTGGATAGTAGCAGGCGAGATATAGGCAAACACTTGGAATGAATGACCCTGTAACGATAGTTGGGGAGAGTTCTTGGAGAGTTGCATGATTTCCTCTTTTACTGCAAAAAAGTGGGGCTTGACTACGACGTCTCTGGGAAGTCCATCCAATCGGGGGCTTGGAGGGCCCTGTGGGCTCTGTCCAATTCCAGCCTATGTTCCGGTATGTTGGAAACAAGTTCTTTGATGAAGGATCGGACTGCATCTGGCACGTCCGTTATGGATTCCGGGAGCCCCCGTATCCGAAAATTGTATCTACGGGACCGATTCTCGAGGTCCTCAATTTTGGAAAGGACTGAGTCCAATTGGTCTTGAAGGTCTTGGATATGCAACGTATTTTGATTCACTCTTGTGATTGTTTGATCAGTCTTTTGTTCGATGGCGTCAATCCTAGAGCCCAGATTTTGAAGGTCTGTTTAGATAGTAGAAGTGATTTGGGAAGCTGTCTGTGCCAAACCTTTGGAAAGCATTTTGGAAAAAGTTTCCATCATGAACCTCAGGTCAGAATGCAGTGTTGGTGCAGGGGACCCCAATATTCTCGGGGTGTCCCAGTTGGGAGCCCGGTCCCCTGACGGGGAAGCGAACATCTTGTCTAGAGTCCTCTCCAGAAGGGATACTGTGGAGGCTGGGGAAAGGATCTGGGGGTTTATAGGATCCGGGACTGTGAGTCCTGGGCTGGGAAGGATTTGCAAGCCCCCTTCTGCACCAGCCTCCATGTCCTCTGGGTTGTCCTTTGGGATGGACTGGATTTCAGGGGGCAATGGGGAGTTCTCTGGGGTTTTGTCCGAGAAACGTGGATGCTTGGTTAAGTCTCTCCGTACAGCTGCTGCATACATGGGGAAAGATTCCCTGGTAAGGCCTCCCTTGATGGGAAGTAAGGGGACGAAAGTCCACTCGGCTTGGAGACCTAATGATCCTTTGTGTCAGTGCAAGGCCTTCAACCCTGAACTCTCCTGCTTTCTGCGGGCTATGGGCCAGATCCCCTGAGTCTTATACTGAAGGGGTTTCTGCTTTAGGAGGATGGGGGGGGCCACAAAGCACCGGATGCTGATAGGGGGGTTTTCTGAAAGACTGTCTCGATAGTCTGGGATGTGCCCTATGTGAGCATAGGCCACAGCCCCAGCCTCTCTCACCAGCTTCAGGGAAGGCTCTCCGCAGCTCCCGCTTGGCCTCAGAAGGCCCTTATGACCATCTGGGGATAGCCCTGGATCTGATCTCCCAATGCACCGGGCTCAGGAGAGAACCCGATCTACTGTGTTGCCTCCGCGGTCCGGCAGTGCTCTGAGCGGTGGTAGGCCACAGCTGCAGACTCGCCTGATGGCCACACCCGACAGGGTGCGCAATACGAACCGTGCCAGGCCGCAGGGCTCTGGAAGAGTCATCTGTGGATGGTATGCACGGGGGCTCCCTGGATGTGGGGAAGGCGACCCTGGTAGAGGCTACTGATGGGCTGTTTGGACGAAGCGGGTCGAAGCTCCGAGATCACACATCCATCTCGGAGGGCCAGCGCATGCACACTTTTTGTAAATATTTTATTATATCTTTTCATGCAACAACACTGAAGAAATTACAGTTTGCTACAATGTAAAGTAGCGAGTGTATAGCTTGTATAACAGTGTAAATTTCCTGTCCCCTCAAAATAACTCAACACACAGCCATTAATGTCTAAACCACTGGCAACAAAAGTGAGTACATCCCTAAATGAAGATGTCCATATTGGGCCCAAAGCGTCAATATTTTGTGTGGCCACCATTATTTTCCAGCACTGCCTTAACTCTCATGGGCATGGAGTTCACCACAGCTTCACAGGTTGCCACTGGAGTCCTCTTCCACTCCTCCATGACGACATCACAGAGCTGGTGGATGTTACAGACCTTGTGTAGCCATGTACTCCCTCAGGAGTGGCTGATAGTTGTAGTCCACCTGCCCATTGCCCTCAATCACATGATTTCCACACACCCGAGGTCACTGAACAGGCCGGTACTTTGTTTTATTGTTTTATTCTGGGGTTAAACTTGCATAGGGATAGGGATGACTGTGGGATGCCCAGTAATTGAACATGGGACCTTCTATACACACCTCTGGTATATACACTTCTCCTCCAGCACACTACTTGCTGACCGTTACTCTTCTCCTTTCCTCTCTCCAGCTCTCACTTACTGACCATTACACTGCTGTTTCCCTGGTCTGAAAGGAAATTTATCAGATCTCAATGACACTTCTTCTTCACCACAGCTAGCACATGGGGAGGCCTGCTCTGACTGCTAGCAGGGCCTCAGAACCACCCTTTGTGGGTAAGGATCACAGATTTCCTGCTTCGAAACCATGGACCCTCCTTTGTGTAACTAAGTACGTTGGTACTAGCTGAGCCTTGGATTAACTACAACTCCCAGCCCATCCATCTTCCAGACCCATCCAGCCTGTCCTGTGGTCTAATGGCTCTCCTTCCCCTTGGCTGGCTCCTCCCGACCTCTACAGACTGCACACTTTCCTCCTAGCCTCTCTTAGCCTTCTCATCCAACTCCCAGGGGCCGGCACTCACCGACTATTTGGTATATCCTTTAAATAGTCTCTTTCCATGTAGAACTCAGCTGCTCTCCTGCTTCCTTGTGTCACCCCAGGAGCCGACTCCCGCTCCCGGCTTCACCCAAGCCCCAGGCCTCAGGTTCACCCCCCCAGACTGGGGGTTCCCCTCCCGGGCAAGGCCTGATCTGCAGCTCCAGCTACATCCTCATCTCTTCCACCCAAACTCTCCTGACACCTGCTGGCAGATTCTGTATTTAGGAGGCCTGCCTTCAGTAACAGTATGCTTGTCTTCAGCAAACTGTTTGCGGGCTTTCTTGTGCATCAGTTTTAGAAGAGGCTTCCTTCTGGGACGACAGCCATGCAGACCAATTTGATGCAGTGTGCGGCGTATGGTCTGAGCACTGACAGGCTGACCCCCCTACCCCTTCAACCTCTGCAGCAATGCTGGCAGCACTCATACGTCATTTCCCAAAGACAACCTCTGGATGTGACGCTGAGCACGGCACTCAACTTCTTTGGTCATCCATGGTGAGGCGCTGTTCTGAGTGGAACCTCTCCTGTTACACCGCTGTATGGTCTTGGCCATTGTGCTGCAGCTCAGTTTCAGGGTCTTGACAATCTTCTTATAGCCTAGGCCATCTTTATGTAGAGCAACAATTCTTTTTTTTAGACCCTCAGAGAGTTCTTTGCCATGAGGTGCCATGTTGAACTTCCAGTGACCAGTATCCGTTGTTTTCACTCATATGGGAATTCACTTTTACAGGTTTAACCCGGGTTAATCGGTAAAGCAGAGGGACCACAGTACACTGAGTAATCACAATGTTCCAGAGTCCACACTTACCCCTCGTCCACACAATTTAAACCACAATAGCGAGAGTGAGAGAGTATGACCAGTGACCTTCAAGTTGTACCGTGGAGTACCGTTTCTTGAGAGACTCCCAGATTTTTTTTCTTAACAACGAGATGTATTTCTACCGGATCCGA
>BLSH010485886.1:792619-806969 GCA_018402905.1 Glandirana rugosa | reverse complement strand
CCGGCACGTGCCGGAAATGTGACTGGTTTTTAACCTGTTAAATGCATGGGTTTACTACCGCTTTAAGCTTATAATCTACCAAAACCCCCAGATCCTTCTCCGCTTGGGATTCCCCCAGTTGTACTCCCCCTAGTATGTATGATGCATGCATATTCTTAGCCCCCAAATGCATAACTTTACATTTATCATCATTAAACCTCACTTGCCACCAGTCACCCAAATAAACACTACATTGAGGTCTGCGTGTAAGTTGGAGACATCCTGCAAGGACGTTATTCCACTGCACAACTTGGTGTCATCTGCAAACACTGAAATTGTACTTTTAATCCATTAATCCTTGTTGTCTGTTGCTTAAAACATTTTTTTCCAACAAGAACTCATCTATGTGGTCTTTTAATAAACTCTCCAGTATTTTGCCAGCTATAGAAGTTAAACTAACAGGTCTATAGTTACTTGGTAAAGACTTTGTTCCCTTTTTAATAGGAAGAATAATCCCCATCATTGGTGTCAGTGGCAGGATTAGTGGCCTATCTATGGAAGGAATAGTGTACCATCTATGATGTCAGTGGGATGAATGATGTTCCATCTTTGGTGTCAGTGGAAGGAATAGTGCCCCATTGTTGGTATAAGTGAGAGGAATGGTGCCCTTAGGGCCGGATAAAGGCAAGTCAAGGGCCACATCAGGCCGGCTAGACGGCCGGTCGCAGTTTGGAGCACACTTTTTTAGAGTACTATAGTCTTGCTACTTAGGTTTACTTTGTAAATCTTTGAATCAGTTTGAAAGACATTTTGTGAAAGGAATAAGTCAACACCTGAGAATATAGTAAGATGCTGCCACCTAATGATGATTATCCCTTATTACATTTTATGCTCTGATTATTATACTAGTTCTTTTTATCAATTTACTGTATCTATTTCCTTGAACAGAATATATACAGTATATATGTGAATGTATTTATTTATAGGGTATTATTTTTTAGACTGATATAAATATATGGAGTTTTAGATATGCATAGCATCCTGAACTTTGGTTATAAAAAAAATAAACATATTTATAAAATAATATATGATATATTAGAACATTTTAGTGTCTCCCTAGCCTTTTCTATCACTCCTTTTATCCTTTTATGTACCAATGATATTTTTAGAATTGTGTGTTATTATTTGTTTTGTAATGCTAATAATGCGTTTGTAAAAGCCCACCAACCAGAGAGCCAAATAATGGATGATTAGCACTTAGCAGGGCAAGGCTTGACAAAAGGGTATTCAACTCCACAGCACATTAGGGGGAGATTTACTAAAACTGACACACACAGAATCTGCTGCAGCTGTGCATAGTAACCAATCAGCTTCTAACTTCAACTTGTTCAATTAAGCTTTGCCAATAAAACCTAGAAGCTGATTCCATGTGTGCTAGTTTTAGTAAATCCCCCCCACCCTTGATTTAGTAAAATAGTGCTTTGACCGAGAAAGTGGGAAGGGGGGGATTCTACCCTTTCTGCTACAAGATGTCATGTTTGAACAATCTGGGAGCAGGTCTTGTATCTTCTCACAGATCCCGGTGTCCCTGGATGTATTTCAGGGTTAATCCCTGCGAATGGCCTAGGCAAAGAAGTTTCTGGACCTCATAAGCAATCTTTATTTTATAGTATTGCAAGTGCATCTTGTTGAATTTATTCTTTATTAACCACTTGCCGACCGCCTCACGTAGAAAGACGGCGGGAAGTTGGCTCCGCTGCGCAGATGGCCATCCATAAACGGCAATCAGCCCAGCCGCAGTTATGGCCGCACGTGCCGCACTCTGCATCGTTGTAAACACAGCGGTTCCCCGTTCTGACAGGCAGTATGATCGAGATCTACTGATCCCTGTAATCAGGATCAGTTAGATCTGTCATGCCCCTGCCAGCCCAGCCCCCATACAGTTAGAACACAGTGAGGGAACACACTTAACCCCTTGATTGCCCCCTGCAGTTTAACCCCTTCCCTTCCAGTGACATTTATACAGTAATCAGTGGCTTTTTTTTGAGATCTGATTGCTGTATAAATGTCAATGGTCCCAAAAAAGTGTCAAAAATGTCTTTTCTGACCCCCGCAATATCGCAGTCCCGATAAAAATTGCAGATCGCTGCCATTACTAGTAAAAGTAAATAATAATAAAAATGCCGTAAATTAATTCTCATGGTTTGTAAACGCAGCAACTTTTGCACAAACCAATCAATATACGCCTATTGCGATTTTTCTTTACCACAAATATGTAGAAGAATACATATTGGCCTAAACTGATGAATACATTTGTTTTTTTATATTTGTTTTTGGATATGTATTATAGCAAAAAGTAAAAAAAATGTTTGTTTTTTAAAAAAATTGTCACTATTTGTTTGTTTATAGTGCAAAACATAAAAACCACAGAGGTGATCAAATACCACCAAAAGAAACTCTATTTGTGGGAGGAAAATGGACGTCAGTTTTGTTTGGGTACAATGTCGCATGATCGTGCAATTGTCAGTTAAAGCAACACAGTGCCGAATTGCAAAAAGTGCTCTGGTCAGGAAGGGGGTAAATCCTTCCAGGGCTGAAGTGGTTAAAGTAACTTTGTTCACTAAATCAGTGTGATTGTCTTGGTTTTATCTTTATTAAAACTTCATCCAAAAGCCATCTTTTTGTTTTTGCATTCTGGTCCCTTATAGAAGAACTCCTGCTTCCTCCTGAGATTTGTAGCTCATTTGCAGTATTGTGAGCTCTTTACAGAATCGTCAACACCTAGGCCACAAATGCAGATTTGTCACATGGAAAAAGTAAGTATACATTTACCAACATTTCAGAACCATGAAGTTGAAGTTAATTGCCAGTGATTAAAACATATCTAATTTAAAACTGTGATATCTAGGGTCTGATGTTCTCTTATTGACGTGTGTGGTGTCATCATGACAAGATAAAAAGGCTTCTTTAACCACTTCAGCCCCGGAAGGATTTCCAGCTTTAGGACCGGAGCCCTTTTTGCGATTTGGCGCTGCGTCGCTTTAACTGACAATTGCGGCGTTGTACCCAAACGAAATTTGCGTCCTTTTTTCCCCACAAATAGAGCTTTCTTTTGGTGGTATTTGATCACCTCTGCGTCATTTCTGATCGCCGCTATAAACAAAAGAAGAGCGACAATTTTGCAAAAAAACCCAAATTTCTTACTTTTTGCTAAAATACAAATCCAAAAAAAATATATAAAAAAACATTTTTTTTCACCGTTTTTGGCCGATTTATATTCTTCCTCATATTTGTGATAAAAAAAATCGCAATCGGCGTTTATTGATTGGTTTGCGCAAAAGTGGTCGCGTTTACGGATGATGAAAATTCATTTTTGGGATTTTTATTTTTTTTTATTTTTTACTAGTAATGGCGGCGATCTGCGATTTTTAGCGGTACTGTGATATTGGGGCGGACATGTCGGAACATTTTGACACTTTTTTGGGACCATTGGCATTTATACAGTGATCAGTGCTATAAAAATGCACTGATTACTGTGTAAATGCCATTGGCAGTGAAGGGGTTAACCTGCAGGGGGCGCGCTAAGGGTTAACTGTGTTCCCTGGGCGTGTTCTTACTGTAGGGGGGCTTGCCTAGCTGGGGAAGGGAAGTGGTCACAGCCTTCATGTACAGGAAGGCTGTGATCACAGCCCTTCCCCCTCACACAGAGCGGAGGTCCGTGTTTACTTACACGGACCTCCGCTCCTTCACTCCGGGGGGGGCATCGCGCCCGCCATCGTATGACGGCGATTTGCGTTACAGAGCCACTTTGTCGCCGTCAATTGCCGCCCAGCGGTCGGTCCTCAGAAAATTATCTGAAATCAATTATTGCACTGTAATAAAATGGAAAATTGTATACTCACCTTTCCATAATTTTTCCTTTCCTGGTGCATCTTCATGGCAGCAAACAATGGGTTGTGGCTCTGCCCCCACAACCTGATAGGACTGGTTAATTATAAATCAAAGACAGACCCAGCTTGCAGCATTCTCTGTAACTCTCACCATTTTGGGAGGGAATGTGTATGCTGCCATGAAGATGCACCAGGAAAGGAAAATTACAGAAAGGTGAGTATACGATTTAGGATTTTCCTGGCGCATCATGGCAGCATACAATGGGAACTAACTCACCATACAAGAGGGTGCAAAAAAAAATTTGAAATGGTCAGTAGCGTAAGTATGCACTACTAATTTTCCAAATTTTACTGTCGTGAGCAGGGCCGGGGTCACCTAATAAAAGCGTAATGACTGTGTCCTGGGAGGACCATATTGCTGACTTGCAAATAGCCTCAGGAGACACTCAGCACTGTTCCGTCCACAGAGCTAACACTGGTTGAATGTGCTCTTAAAGTGGTAGTAAACCACTGCAGGAAAAAAAAAAACACTTGTAAGACAATGCCATAATATGCTAGTATTAGCACATTATGAAATACCTTAGAACGAAGCCCTTCCAGCGGTGCCCGGTCACCGCTGAGAAGGCTGACATCTTCCCCTGGCCTTTCTTCCAAGTTCGCAGGTTCTGGCCTTGTGAGTGGCCAGAGCAGAGATGAAGTCACTTCTGCACATTCGCTCGGGGGCCCTTGGTTCCGGCAAGAAGCTGTGAAGGTCCAGCATGCACTGGTGACATCAGCGGCTGCATGCAGGGTGAATATCTCCTGAACGGTGCACATTTAGGAGATGTTCATTTTACCTACAGGTAAGCATTATTATAGGTGCATCTGTAGGTAAAAATAACAAAGTGAGCTTTACTACTGCTTTAAGTCTTCCAGAACAGGAAGGTCTTGTGAAGAGTAGGCTCTTTTAATTGTCTTAACAATCTAGGAGGTGACTGTATGTGTTGATGCTGACTGACCTTGTCTTAAGCTATGCCAGAACCAAGCACAGATTTCAGCTTTCCTGCATGAAAAGGTAGCTGCCGTGTGGTTCTCCTGCATCACCAAAGATGGTAAATTGACTTCTTGGTTAAAGTGGAAAGAGAAAGACTTCTTAGGGATAAAAGCAGTCTGAGGGTTTTAGGACTATTCTGTCTGGGTAGAACGTTAGGCGAAGCTCCTTAAAGTGGAGGTCCGAGGAAAAAAAAAAATTAAAAGTCAGCAGCTACACATACAGTAGCTGCTGACTTTTAACAATAAGACACTTACCTGTCCTGGAGTCCAGCGAAGTCTGCACCCACCGCCGATCTTCAGATCGGGGGACGGGTACAGCCGCCTCCATTGCGGGTAAGGGAACCCGGACGTGTAGCGTTACAGCTTCACGCCGGGCACCTTACTGCGCATGCGTGAGGCTCTGCCACGCTCTGCTATTGGTCAGGCGGCCAGTAGCAGAGCGAGCAGGGAGGAGGGAGCTGGGCTGCTGACGTCATCGGCCGCAGCAGCTGGCCAGAGCTCCCGGATGTGTGGAAAAGGACACCTGTCTAAAGACAGGTGTCCTCTTCCCCCCCCCCCCCGAAAGGTGCCAAATGTGACACCTGAGGGGGGGAGGAATCCAACCACTTTTGGGTGGAACTCCGCTTTAAGTACAAAGCTGGACATTCCTTTCACAGGGGTTGTAGCAACTAGAAATACAATCCTCAGGGTTAGCTTGCAGAGTGTAGCTGAATCTGAAGGATAGAAATTAAGCCTTGATAGAGCTGAGGACCATAAGCAAGTCTCACTTCGGAAACAATGGTTTCCTGGCAGGTCTATAACGTTATCACTAAAGGGTTAAGGGCTCCTTAAACCCCTGCAAGTGCGGACAAGGCTGAACTTTGAACTTTAAACATATTTGAACTTCGGTCTCTATCCAGCCCCAGTTGTAAGAGCTGCAGAATCTTGGCTGGATTTGGTGATAAATGACTCCAGGCTTTTGCTGTGTGAGATCTGCAAATTTTACCCATATTCTCTGGTAAGTCTTATTCATGGAGACCTGTCTGACTTGACACAAGGTAGCCACTACCTGCACTGAGCACCCTTAACTGGATAGCTCAACTTCCATGCCATCAAAAGTAGTCTCTTGGAGCTGGATTGCAAAAGTGGCCATGAGAGAGCCGATCCGTCATCACTGGCAGAGGCAGTGGTGACTCAGTGCTCAGTTGTAGGAGAAACAGACGCCAGAGCCTCCTCAGCTAAAATGGTAAAATTGCAATTATCGACACTATAAGTTCCACTGACAGCCTAAGAATGGTACCCTTCCACTGCTGTCTAGGCACAGTAACTCTTGTTCCTCTTATAAAAGGAGTAAATGACAGAAGAGCTGAACACTGCTCTCAGTTCGATACTATGCAATACTATGCCTGGTAAGCTGAACATTCCATGACCTTGAGCAGCCTGCTCTTTGAAATGTGTTCCCCAACCTCTCTGGCTGGGGTTTGATGTGATAATGTTCCTTTTGAAAACAACAATTGGTCAGTTATGAAGAACCAAGGATACTCGGGCACTATTTTGCTGGAAGAGAAGTTGCTTCCAAAGCACCTTTGACTTTCTCAGAGGACAGATCTTCCCTTGTGGAAGAGCTACTGAATTTTTCTGTGTATCCAAAAAGCCCCTAAGAACCTCATTCTTTGGGCTAGGCAGAGAAAGTTCTTCTTCCAATTAGCTATCAAAATTTTGCAGAGTTTATAGCAGAGCATTCCGATGCTGTATAAGCATCTCCCAATTGCTGCCTAGAAGAAGGATGCCATCCAAGTAGTTGCGTATTCTCATCCCCCTCACTATTGCAGACAGTAGGACCTTTGTGAATGTCCTGGGGGAGGTGGACAGACCGAAGGGAATACACTGAACCTTGTGGTGGAACTGAAATGCAAGATGGATTGGGACAAGTAGGCATCTGATAAACCTACAGAGAGCATAAATCTCCCAGATTTATCAATAATATAATTGATTGGAGGTTCTCTATCTTGCACAACTCCAACTCTCTGTGCTCGTTGAGTTTTTTCAAGTTTTGTAGATTGCCCGAATTTGATTTTTTTTTTACTAGGAACAGAGGTGAACTGAATCCTCATCTCCTCTGGGCACTTGAAACCTTCATGATTGATTTTTTATTTAATTCGGCTACAAGCTGGACCAGAATTTTTTATTTTTCCATCAAATGCGGTAGCCTGGCAAGCTGAAAGAGATCGGGAGGTGGACATTCCTTAAACTTCCACCAATGTCACACCAATATAGCTGATATGGCCCACTGATACTAAATATTTTCCATCCAGGTGTGTACACAAAGCTTCATCTGGCTCCCACAGGCACCCCCTGTCCCAAGAGAGGTGCCTTCGATTTTTAAGGCTTCAACAGTGAAGATTGAGTACTTCTCCAGTTCCTTTAGTGATATTTTACTGGTCCCTAGGATTTTGCCTCCTTGTATCTACCTGGGAGTTGCTGCCTGTATGCTAGACCTTTCTGATTTTTTTGTTTTTAGTCACATAATATCCGACCTAACCTGCCAGTGGTCACCCCTGAGATGGCTGTAACCTGTCCACTCCCAAATAAATTGGATCCATTGTCTGGTATCTTGCTCTAGATTTATTTTAAAGGCAGGATCCACTGACTATGGCTTCAGCCATAATGCCTTCCTTGCCATGACAGCGACATTGCTCTAAAAAACATCAATTGACATCTACTGACGTTTTTGCCACAGTGTCTTCCACCAACATCAGCTCTTACAAAGCTGTTACCACCTTGTCTCTCTCCACTTCCTACAGAAGGACTTCTTTAATATTAACCATGCAACTCAATGATGCTCTGTCTGCCACTGCAAATGTTATTGCTGGTCTGCAGGCACCTGCAGATGCTACAGTATGTAGGAGCACTTCAGATCGCATTTACATCGGCGGTTTCCCGTGGTTTCCCTCTGGCAGCTCTTCGCGGCTCGCTGGCGCAGGGCACAAGAGTGCGCCCCCTAGCTGTGCATGCGTGAATCGCTGTCTATTTACGTTGATTCGCGAGACAGCGCCACACTGCCTCCGTTAAAAGGCAGTGCACGGTCAGCAAGTGGTTAAAGCGGAGTGAGAAGCTGACAGCTCCGCACTCCATCTGAACTCTTCTTCCTCCCTGCTACAACCCTAGGAGAGTATTGACCACATCTGCCTCAAAATCTGGCCACGGACTGCTCGGGCCTAGTGACGGCCGCCGAACGGAGATCTCACGGCCGAATCCAGCGGCATCCGTGCATCTGCTAGCCCGGTGAGTCTTAAACACCCCTTGGCTCACCCCTCCACAACCTCTGTAACATCTTTAGTGGAATATTGAGCAGTGTTGACACCCGCTCGAGGAACTATTAAAGCCGCCACATTGCCCACTTCCCCGCAGCCGCTGCCATCTTTAAGGCCCTAATACACCAGGGCACTGCTGGGCTCAGCCATCCCCCCAGCTGGGAACCCAGACTGACGGCCTGGGGGCTTCCTTTCCCATCCTGGCCCCCCCTGGCCTGAGGGCATTAGCCACCTTACAGACCTTCATCCTCCCTCTCTGCTGCTCAAACCTCCAAAACCCCTGGCTAGCTCATCTGTGAATCAACAGGCTACTCAAGATGGCATAAGTTAACTAAGTGAGCACAGGGGCCTTTCCAACTCTCTACAGATCTTGATCTGCATCATTTGCACCAATGGTAACAGGGGCCAGCGCTACCACTACAAACAACACAGGGACATCTCATGGTGAAAATTGGGTGGCAAAAATCCACCCCCTTTGCCACCGTAACGCAGGTCGCAACCCACAGCCACAATGGAAACATTTTTGACCAGACCCTCATCCCCGGCAACGAGTGCGCAGGGGGATCCTGCCGATCACTTGGGGGACTTTCTGGAATAGGCCTCCCACACTGCAGGACAGACCACAGGTATACAAGTTAACCCCCCTCCCCCTTGCTTCCTTCTGTTCTAACCACTAAGCTCCTGGATGAAAAATTGCAGGGTTTCCTGCAGCAAATTACAAATACCATATAACAGACTATATCTATATCTGCAACATCCGATGCCAAGGTGTTAAATAGGCCCAGAAAATAGGGGCGCAGGTTGTTATCATTTACAGTTACAGAGATACCTCTGATGCAAAGATTTTGACTTTGTTCCCTGTTTTCCAGGTACTCTTGTTGCAACTGTATTTAGGAGACTGTGTGTTTAAGAGCAGCGTTCTCTTCCTCTAGTACATGAACGTATTGGACAATATCGTCCATTTTAGTCTCTAGGGTATCTGTGCATTCTCCCAGTTGGTCAATTTCCCCTCTTAGTTCTTGTGATATTTTCTGATATTTTCAACCTGACCAACTATGTAACTATAGAGAAAAAAATATAGATCATGGTTGACCAAGTCAACATCCTGATTGAGAATATTTAAAAAAAATGGAACATGATGGGACTTTAAAGGTGCTCGCAGTATAATTAATACACAGTCATTAATTTAAAAAGAGTTTTTATTGTACAAATCTTAAAAAGATGCATAGCTGGGGTTTAGAAATTCCCCTTAAAACATTAAACACAGAATGGTAACACATTATCAAAAGCCCAAAGCACCCCCATAGGTAGAGACCCCTCCCTGTGTAGCTATAATTTAGCTTTACAACAACGAATATGTAAACATATCACACGGGGAGAAACTCATCTCAACGCGTTTCACCTTTGTCGACTTCTTCAAGGGCTTGGAAGGGTGCAATAACAATGGGTTACTAAAAAAAGAAAACACTGAGCAAAATTATAAACACAACAATTTTGTGTTTGCCTTTATTTATCATTAGCAGAACTCAAAGATCTATGACTTTTTCTATGTACGCAAAAGGCCTATTTCTCTCAAATATTGTTCTCAACTCTGTCTAAATCTGTGTTAGTGAGCACTTCTCTTTTGCAGAGATAATCCATCCACCTCACAGGTGCTACATATCAAGATGCTGATTAGACAACATGATTATGGCACAAGTGTGCCTTAGGCTGGCCACAATAAAAGGCCACTAAATGGGCAGTTTTACTGTATTTGGGGGGTCAGAGGTGTCCGAAAACCAGTCAGTATGTGGTGTGACCACTATTTGCCTCACGCAGTGCAGCACATCTCCTTCGCATAGAGTTGATCAGGTTGTTGACTGTGGCCTGTGAAATGTTGGTCCATTCCTCTTCAGTGGCTGTGTGAAGTTGCTGGATATTGGCAGGAACTGGAACACGCTGTCGTATACGCCGATCCGTGTCTGCTGAGTATGCTGGCCATGTAAGAACTGGGATGTTTTCAGCTTCCAGGAATTGTGTACAGATCCTTCCAATATAGTGCCATGCATTATCATGCTGCAACATGAGGTGATGGTCATGGGTGAATGGCACAACAATGGGACTCAGGATCTCGTCACAGTATCTCTGTGCATTCAAAATTCCATCAATAAAATACACCCGTGTTCATTGTCCATAGCATACATCCTGCCCATACCATAACCTCACCGACACCATGGGCCACTCGATCCACAATGCTGACATCAGCAAACCGCTCACCCACACGACACCATACACGCTGCCTGCCATCTGCCCAGTACAGTGAAAACCGGGATTCGTCCGTGAAGAGAACACCTCTCCAAAGTGTCAGACGCCATCGAATGTGAGTATGTGCCCACTCAAGTCGATTACGATAACGAACTGCAGTCAGGTCAAGACCCCGATGAGGATGACGAGCATGCAGATGAGCTTCCCTGGGATGGTTTCTGGCAGTTTGTGCAGAAATTCTTTGGTTATGCAAACCAATTGTTGCAGCAGCTGTCCAGGTGGCTGGTTTCAGATGATCTTGGAAGTGAAGATGCTGGATGTGGAAGTCCTGAACTGGTGTGGTTACACATGGTCTGCAGTTGTGAGGCCGGTTGAATGCACTGCCAAATTCTCTGAAACGCCTTTGGAGACAGCTTATAGTAGAGAAATGACGATGTAACTTTGTAACAAATGCAGCAACTATTAGGGCTGGTAACCTGTCATGTTTGTAAACGGGGAGCAATGATAAAGGGAGGTGAGATGATGACCTTGATCAACATTGCCTGGATGTCTGCTCTTAGATGATGACTTTTCTTTACCTTTAGAGGGCTCACTCCATCTTGAGGTCCTTACAGAGCTGTTGATATTACAACAGTATTGTCTCTCTTTTTTTCAATATCATCACTACCCACCTAATCCTTTGACCTTAAAGCAATGGGTGGTCTGACTGGCCAGCATTCCCCATAGAAACAGAGCAAAGCAGCATACTGAAATGAAAAACAGCATGACACAGTGATCCCAGAGCAAGCATTGAGAAGGAGATACGAAAAGCCCAGGGAAATGCCCTAAAAAGGGAAAACATACCTGCAAACAACAATGACCACATAAGCATCCAGCATACATGTGCAGAGAACTCTACCATGTGTTGCCCAAAAATGCCTTAAAACCATTTAAAATTGGCACCCTTTATCATAGGTTGGACTTGATGGACTTGTGTCTTTTTTCAACCTCACTGACTATATATCAGTACCTGAGTATGTTCAGATCACCATCCTGGAAAAGGACAAGCCATGAAAGTGGCCACAGCAGCCACATCAATTCCTGCCTTTCATGCTCAGAGTGTACTTGCACTGCTGCAGCCATCTTAGAAATGGCAAATGCCCACAACACAGACATGAGCAGGCAAGCATTGGCAAACAGTGAAAATAAGTGAAAAGCATATGGAAAGCAAAGGGAAAATGCTGCCACTTATGCCAAATTGTGTTTAAAGCTTTCCTTGATAGGCCTGCACCATCAAAATGGGGTTCCAACAATATAGCTCATTTAGAGGCTGTACAGGAAGGACTTCCACCAAGGAGAGGCTGAACTATGCCCCCAGACCACCAGAAAGGGCCTCATAATATATAGCTGATTTAGAGGCTTTACAGGAAGGACTTCCACTCAGGAGAGACTGAACCTGGCTGGGGTGACAAATGGTAAGGGATACTTCACAACTGCAGTCCTGATCAGGTAAGGACATAAAGGAGAATGCTGAGAGCCGGTCTGTCTTTGATTTATAGTTAACCAGTCCTATCAGGTTGTGGGGGCAGAGCCACAATCCATTGTATGCTGCCCTAATGCACCTGGAAAGATAATCTCCCCGATAGCAAGGATAACTTGCCACAAATTTGTGGCAGTGTTGCATTGTAAGTCTGTTAACTTGCTGCACATTTTCACTCGCACTTGACACTTTTCCAATTTATAGCAAATTTGCGTGACAAGTCTCTAGCAAGAGCAAAGTTGCAGGGGTGAATCTACAGCAAGATCTCTGTAAGTCTACAGCATGAAAATTCAGTCACAGTGACCCCTGCGGTGGGATGACTATTGCACAACATAACTGAACCAGAACTTGCAGCAGACTTGCAGAATGCTTGCAAAAAAAAAGTTGATCTGGAGTGATGCAATACGGACTTGCTGCAATTGTGCAACGAACTTGTGAAGCCTGGCAAGTCTAGCAATAGCTTAGCAAGTCATTTTCAAACTTGCAGTACAATTGCTTGCTATCTGGGCTATAAGTGGTGTGCAAAAATGTGAAAGTCCTTGTATAAGTATAAGTATATACTTGTATAAATGGTGTAAATTTCAAATGATTGATAAAATGTTCAAGACTGGCTGGTCCAGCAAAGTAAGCCAAAGAGCTGACTGCTTGATGTTAAAAGAAACCTCCATGAACACCCATAATTTAATTGCAGGATCTGCATGTAACGTCTGCAGCAACTGATGTCAAAGTGTTTGCATCTACAGTCAGAAAGCCATTGCATTATTCAGTGCTGGGGGCAAAGTCATCCCAGATGCCAAACAGTGCCAAACACACTCATTTTGTACCATATTGGATCTTACAGATAAGGTTTTCCTTGTATGAGTTGGGATAGAGTAAATATAATCTTAATGGATTGTTCAGGTAGACTCTTGTATAATGCAAGGGCTGGCAAATTTTACTGATGTGTCAATGTGTCAGATTGAATCTAACCATGTTTGGACAGCCTTAATGATGGAACCAACAGTGCTACAAGATAGCCAAAAACATAAAGCATATTATGTAGAAGCAATAAGAGTTTATTATGAAATTCAGTTCTTACATAGCCCAAGGGTGATCTGTAGGAAGAAGTGACTGTGCTAATGAAAAAAATAAAAATAAAATAAATTATGCAAATTAAGAATCAATGTGTCAGTTCAGCATTGTGTGCAAATCAGAAAAAAGAAAAAAGAAAAAGGGTTTGGGGACTTTGAATGAAGCATGCATTCTATGAATACAGACCACTGAGTGGTAGTAAAACACATATTTAATTTTGCATAAAGCATGACATAGTAGTAGGGTAATATATCAATATATAGCAACACATACAGTATTTGTATATATATATATATATACACATAAAACAGAGCATATCAAACCAAAATGATGGCAGGTACTGCATAATCCATACAGTAACAATGTAAAATATGCAATTGGTATGTGTCAATACAGTAAAAACTTTAGTAAAAAGGACTGTCCAGTAGTCAATAGGAATGTATACATGTAAACGCATGATGGATTGTGATTGGCTCTACGCGTTTCGTGGCCTCCGCCACTCATCAGGAACATTGCGTAAGATGTATCTAGATAATATATGAAAGGTGTTAGTATGACTAGAAAAAGGTCTAGGGAGAGGATACAAGGAAAGCTCAGCAAGTATCCACCGATACTTACAAAGTAATTGTAATCATGGCGTGGGATAGTACAAGGGACCAGTCAGAATTATTGTCTCTCCCGGGAGCTGAGGCGGTAAGGGGACAGGCATCAAGAAACCCATGACTGTATCACGTGAGTGGGAGGGCATCCATACCGGACTATTCAGCATGAGAAGTGTAAAGCCGCTGTGATCTATAAAAAAATTGTCTCCACAAAGTGATTCAATGCTCTTAGATCCAAAACTGGTCTGACCCCGCCCTTTTTGGGTACCACAAAAAGGTTTGAATAAAATCCGTGAAACCTCTCCATCCTGGGCGAGGGTGAGTGCACTATGTCAGTACCCAAAGAACTACGGACAGGGGAATGGCGGAGTCGAGGGCCCTCTCTGTTATTAAGACTGACCAGGGAACATGATAGGGTGCGGTACTAATGTTAATGAAACATTCATAGCCACCTATGAACGACTCGAAAGGAACATAGGAGAGGGATCTGGAAAAAGATCAGTATGATTGTGGAAAGTATATAATAGATCTATGTAGAATGCGTTACAAGGACTACTCACCGCCTCCGGTGCTTTGCGCATCTCGGTTAGTGTTAGGTAGTACGCAAATGTACATATGTAAGGATAACTGATGACCTGTCAGGAAAAATGATTTCAAAAATGACATAACTGTGTATGGTTAACGTATAAAATGTAACAATGACATACCTAATACGTCATG
>BLSH010485886.1:774976-788317 GCA_018402905.1 Glandirana rugosa | reverse complement strand
GTGTACTCCTATCTGGGGCTCTGTATACTCCTATCTGGTGGCTCTGTATACTCCTATACGGGGCTCTGTATACTCCTATCTGGTGCTCTGTATACTCCTATCTGGTGCTCTGTATACTCCTATCTGGTGCTCTGTATACCGCTATCTGGTGCTATGTATATTCCTATCTGGGGCTTTGTATACTCCTATCTGGCGCTGTGTATACCCCTATCTGGGTCTCTGTATACCCCTATCTGGGGCTCTGTATACTGCTATCTGGTGGCTCTGTATACTGCTATCTGGTGGCTCTGTACACCCTACATTGGGGCTCTGTATACCCTATCTGGTGGCTCTGTATACCCCTATCTGGTGACTGTATACCCTATCTGGTGGCTCTGTATACCCCTATCTGGTGAATTTAAATTACACCTATGATAAAAATATAGCAAAACTACAGTTTGAAGGTCAATGCTTCTAAAACCAAACCTTAACACCTTAACACAGGTGCCTCCTTTTAAGAGCTTTCTGATGCTGGTAGGGGTGGGGTTTTCAATCATGTGACCACTGTGATTGGCTGTCATGGCATTCACATGATTGGAAAGCTCCTGATCGCAAGTAGAGATCGGGAGCTTTCCCTTAGCTGCCGGTAATTGTGCTGGGAGCGCGCAGGATGCACGCTCTTGGCACGGCTTTGTTTACATTCTGGTATGCATATATGCAGCCACTAGGTGTTAAGGCCCACCCACCAAGAGGCCGCATATACAGTGGTGAAAATAATGTTTTGATCCCCTGCAGATTTTGTATGTTTGCCCACTTCCAAAGAAATGAAGGGTCTATAATTGTTATCATACTTGCATTTTAAATGATGGAGACAGAATATCACCCAAAAATCCTGAAAAAACACATGGTACAAATGTTATAAATTGCAGTTCAGTGAGTAAAATAAGTATTTGATCCCCTACCAACCAACAATAATTCTGGCTCCCACAGACTGGCTACATTATGTGCTCATGTGGTATACAGATTAGTCCTGTCAATTTAAGAAGGTGCTCCTAACAACCACTTGTTATGTGTATAAAAGACACCTGTCCAGAGTATCTCTTTCTTCCATTCAAACCTCACTATTAAGGTCAAGACCATGGAACTGTCAAAGAACGTCAGGGACAAGATTGTAGACCTGCATAAGGCTGGAATAGGCTACAAGACCATCGGCAAGAAGCTTGGTGAGAAGGACATAACTGTTGGAGTGATTATTTGCAAATGGAAGAAATACAAAATAACCAATCGCCCTCAGTCTGGAGCTCCATACAAGATTGTGTCTCAATGGGGTAAGGATGATCATGAGAAAAGTGAGGGATCAGCCCAGAACTACATGAGTGGAGCATGTGAATGACCTCAAGGCAGTTGGGACCACAGTCACCAAATAAATCATTAGTAACACAATACGCCGCCATGGACTGAAATCCTGCAGTGCCCACAGGGTCCCCCTTCTCAAGAAGGCACATGTACAAGCAGGGGCGGCCCATGCATTAAGGGCGCACAGGCGCCGCCCACCCATCCCTGCCTTCCTATCCATGCGCCCGGCCCCTTTCAGGACGCCGGACACATGGATTCCTATGGTGGGGGTGGGAGGAAGTGGTTTTATTTGAAGCACCTGACTAGAGCCCAAGGCTCTAACAGGCTTTAAAAAGGGTGGGCTTGGGGCGCAGAGAGTGTATCCTGATCCCACCCAATTGTGTGACAATAGCAAATGAATTTTAACTATTTTAACACTGCAGTGCCTCCCGGCCAATCAGGAGGCAGGTCGGTGAGACCTGTTTCCCGATCGACCAAAGCGCCAGGCGATCCTATTGGATACCTAGGCACTTTGGCAAGGAAGAGGAGACACGAGGAGCGGACACCTCCATCGGCCCTCTCCACACACTGCCGCTGCTTTGGGTGACAGGAAGATCCTCTCCACTACAGACACACAGTAAGTGCCGGTGTGCTGTCAGTGGCGGTGGCGAGGGGGGGTTAGCGCAGTGTACTCCTATCTGGGGCTCTGTATACTCCTATCTGGTGGCTCTGTATACTCCTATACGGGGCTCTGTATACTCCTATCTGGTGCTCTGTATACTCCTATCTGGTGCTCTGTATACTCCTATCTGGTGCTCTGTATACCGCTATCTGGTGCTATGTATATTCCTATCTGGGGCTTTGTATACTCCTATCTGGCGCTGTGTATACCCCTATCTGGGTCTCTGTATACCCCTATCTGGGGCTCTGTATACTGCTATCTGGTGGCTCTGTATACTGCTATCTGGTGGCTCTGTACACCCTACATTGGGGCTCTGTATACCCTATCTGGTGGCTCTGTATACCCCTATCTGGTGACTGTATACCCTATCTGGTGGCTCTGTATACCCCTATCTGGTGACTGTATACCCTATTTGGTGACTCTGTATAACCCTATCCGGTGATGCTGTATACCCTATCTGTGATGCTGTATACCCTATCTGGTGATGCTGGGCTGTATACTTCTGACACAATGGGTGGAAACTATAAGGGATGGGGCTTATGAGAAGTGGGGGGTCAAAAAGGAAGGGCGGGGTCTGCCCCCCATTCTAAAATTTCACCAGCCGCCACTGTGTACAAGCCTATCTGAAGTCTGCCAATGTACATCTAAATGATTCAGAGAAGGATTGGGAAAAAGTGCTGCGGTCAGCTGAGACAAAATTGAGCTCTTTGGCATTAACTTGACTCGCCGTGTTTGGAGGAAGGAAAATGCTGACTATGACCCTAAGAACACATCCCTACAGTCAAGCACGGAGGCAGAAACATTATGCTTTGGGGCTGTTTCTCTGCTAAAGGTACAAGCAAACTTTGCTGCATTGCGGAGCCAATAGGCAAGGCCATGTATTGTAAAATATTGGATGAGACCCTTCATCCCTCAGCCAGAACACCGAAGATGGGTCGTGGATGGGACTTCCAGCATGACAATGACCCAAAACATATCGCCAAGGCAACAAAAAAGTGGCTTAAGAAGAAGTACATTAAGGCCATGGAGTGGCCAGGCCAGTCTCCAGACCTTAATCCTACAGAAAATATATGGAGGGAGCTGAATTTTCGAGTTGCCAAGCAATAGCCAAGAGACCTTAATAATTTAGAGAAGATCTGCAAAGAAGAGTGGACCAAACACCTCCTGAGATGTGTATAAACCTGGTAACAAACTACAAGAAACGTCTTACCTCTGTGCTTGCCAACAAGGGTTTCTCCACCAAGTACTTAGACATGTTTTGATTGGGGATCAAATACTTATTTTACTCACTGACTTGCAACTCAATTTAGAACATATGTATTATGTGTTTTTTCTGGATTTTTGGTTGATATTCTGTCTCTATCATTTAAATTACACCTATGATAAAAATATAGACCCTTCATTTATTTTTAAGTGGGCAAACTTACAAAATCTGCAGGGGATCAAATAATTATTTTCCCCACTGAATGAAGTGGTTAAATGTGGTGGCTTCATCAGTTTTCTTTTTTAGTAATGTGAAAAAATGGTGCAGCGCTCCCCTATAGCAGTTATAATGAGGTGCCAAACTGTATACACACTATATATCACTTAAAGGGTAACTCAGCTTTCAAGGGAAAAAAAGAATAGCAAATAAAAAATAATAATAAAGCGTATACAATTGCAACACAAGTCAAATTGTATTTTCCTTTTTAATCTACATTTTCTGAAAAATGCAACAAAGTTTGTTAAAATCCTTGCAATGTAGATCACCCAGACCACTGTGATTCCAGTGTCAGTATTACATGCAATATTACCTCTTCCGGACCGCCCCATACAAATATAATGTGGGCAGGGCGGCCCTCCTGAGGGAAATCACGTACCAAAAAATATATTGGTTTCTGCGCTTAGGATAGACTAAAATATAAAAAAAAATGTCTCCCATAAAACAACCATATCAATGATCATATCACAAAGTGGGTAATAAATCAAAATAATTCATAGAAAATCCACAACGCTCATAAAATGAATATTAAATCCGTTGGTGCAAAGTTCATAAAAATCAATCTCGTGCAAAAAAAGTTAATGTGCAAAAAAAGTTCATCTGCGCAGAGATGATATATTGTGCCAAGGTGACATGTAACAATCTTCAAGGTGACTTGTGCAGTATTCAGATTTTTCAGACTGTGGGTTCACACGTGCTCCCCCCTGTGTGTCCTCACTCACCGCAAGGCAGCACTCCTGCAGGGGTAAACCGCATATGTGTAGGTTGTCTTTAATCCTGGTCTCTAATGTGGTTCCCTCCTCAGCTCCGGATTAGCTCTCCATAATATTGCATATAGAAGGATGGAAAGAAATGCCCATAGTGTGATCCAGTTTAAAACGTTTTATTAGCTCCAAAACCACATAAAAACAGATCACCAGGGTTAAAAACCGTACAATCAGCGTGTTCACCCACTGTGAACAGCACATTTCCTATTGTCTTGGATGGCTTGCGTTCCACATACAGTATTTTCTTAACTGGAAGTGACGTAACGGTGTACCAGAAGCCCCGCCTTACACGTTTCATCATAGGACATCTTAGGAAGCGGTGGCCATCTTGGTACACCCCACGTTATTTATAATACACCCATATTGGCTGGATTACCTGCACCTGTTAGTTCGCCGCTACCGCGGTGTATTCTTGCTTATAGAAAAGCCTCAATCTTAACAGCTTGTAGTAATGTGTCAAACGCATTACATTATATAATGTTGATGGTTGAAAACTTTAGAATCTCATAGTGTGCACCATGAGTCATACGTCCCCTTATGGTGAGGAAGGGATAGGTGACTACTGTTAAATTATTATTCAGACAGGTGGAAGAATCCAGACCAAACACATAAATCCAGATACTATCTGGTAAAACTTTGCTATACAAAAAAAGATGAATAAAGACTAGGAGTTTGAATGTTGGAAATATTACTTATTACTTATGAATATGCGATGCAAAAAAAATGTTTAAAAGTTTCTTCAAACATTCCTTGAAAAAACCTTTAAAAACCCTTAAAAAAACCCCCTTTAAAAATCACTCCACACACTAGTGCATGAGATATGTAAATATAATGTTATTTGATAATTCATATTATGTGAGAGTAAATTATTAAAATCTATTGAATATATAATGAGTGAAAAATAAAAGATAAATAAAAATGGAAATTTGGAAAAAAAAATATAAAAGTCAATTTTAGACATTGTTTGACTAATATTTAAGAATAGTTTAAAATTTATTTTTATTTTTATAGCTATGCAAGGGCCTACCTGGCTAAACTATTTAAAACCAATGGGATTGATAAGTTTAATCAGAAAAAGGGCTAAAAGTTGGATATGAAGTAGTTAAGATCAATGTTAATGTTCAACCCAGCCAGATATAGTGACCCCAGCTGGTATATCCATCTTGTTTCGTTCTGGGAGACTTTGATCTTTTTGTTGCCCCCTCTCCAGTCTTCATTGATTTTATCTATGCCATAAAAAATAAGCCCCGAAGGGTCATTTTGATGTACCTCTTTGAAGTGGTGAGACAGGCTATGTTTCATGAATCCGTTCCTTATATTCTTTATGTGTTTCCTGATTCAAACATATAGGGGTATTGTAGTTCTGCCAACGTATTGAAGGTGACAAAGACATTCGATCATATACGTGACGTGTGTACTGTCGCATGTAATCAATTCCTTTATTTGATATTCTTTACAGGGCCGATCCTAGGGTCACATACGACTGAGTGCAGAAATATTTCTGGCGCCCCCATGTGGGCGTGGTTATCTTACTAACTCCTCCCCTTTACAAATATTTCTATAGCAACGACTCAAACACAGAGATGCTCCCTTAAGAAGTCTTCATTACACTGGGAACCTCCCATGATCTCTTAACAATAAACAAAATACTGGAAGAGAAGCAGAGTACTGTAACGGTACATAAAGGGGGTCCTCTCTAATGGACACAGAGAGGGCCTCTGTTAGAGAGTCTGTTAGAAGGAGCCTCCAGACATACTGAGGACATGATAAAAGAGATGGTCAGAGACTGCAGACATGATACAGGAGATGGTCAGAGACTGCAGACATGATACAGGAGATGGTCAGAGACTGCAAACATGATACAGGGATGGTCAGAAACTGCAGACATGATACAAGAGATGATCAGAGGCTGTGGAAATTATACAAGAGCTGGTCAGAGACAACGGAAAAGATACAAGAAATTGTCAGAGACTACAGAAATGATACAAGAGATGCTCAGAGACTGCGGAAATGGTACAAGAAATTGATGCATTAAATGCAGCCTACCAGTGCCCACTAAATGCAGCTTATCAGTGCCCCAATTGCAGCCTCATCAGTGCCCACCAATCGCAGCCTACCAGTGGCCACCAAATGCAGCCTTATCAGTGGCCAACGAATGCAGCCTTATCATGACCCACCAAATGCAGCCTTATCATGGCCCACCAAATGCAGCCTTATCATGGCCCACCAACTGCAGCCTACCAGTGTCCACCTACTGCAGCCTACCAGTGCCCATCAAATGCAGCTTATCAGTGCCCACCAAATGCAGCCTACCAGTGCCCACCAAATGCAGCTTATCAGTGCCCACCAATTGCAGCCTGCCAGTGCCCACCAAATGCAGCTTATCACTCCCCATCAAATGCAGCTTATCAGTTCCTACCAAATGCAGCCTACCAGTGCCCACCAAATACAGCTTATCAGTGCCCATCAAATGCAGCCTTCCAGTGCTTACCAACTGCAGCCTGCCAGTGCCCACCAATTGCAGCCTACCAATGCCCATCAATTGCAGCCTGCCAATGCCCACCAAATGCAGCCTACCAGTGCCCACCAAATGCAGCTTATCAGTGCCCACCAATTGCAGCCTGCCAGTGCCCACCAATTGCAGCCTACCAGTGCCCACCAAATGCAGCTTATCACTCCCCATCAAATGCAGCTTATCAGTGCCCACCAATTGCAGCCTACCAGTGCCCACCAAATGCCGCTTATCACTCCCCATCAAATGCAGCTTATCAGTTCCGACCAATTGCAGCCTGCCAGTGCCCACCAATTGCAGCCTGTCAGTGCCCACCAAATGCAGCCTACCAGTGCCCACCAAATACAGCATATCAGTGCCCATTAAATGCAGCCTTCCAGTGCTTACCAACTGCAGCTTGCCAGTGCCCACCAATTGCAGCCTACCAGTGCCCATCAATCGCAGCCTGCCAGTGCCCACCAATTGCAGCCAGCTGATGGCCACCAATTGAAGCCAACCAGTGCCCCCCAATTGCAGCCTGCCAGTGCCCACCAATTGAAGCCTGCCAGTGCCCACCAATTGCAGCCTGCCAGTGATCCTGGATCACAAAGAGCGGCGACAATCTCCTACTGTCACAGAGCTTGGATTTGAATCGCCCAGGCGGCCACTGTAACAAAGTCCCACCTCCTAGACTGGCTTGCGGCTCCTATGATACACGTCACACTGATTCAATTTCACTGCATTGGATCAGTGTTCCTAGAATGATTCCTATCAGATAGACGGAGGTGGGGCTTTGTTGTCATTTCAGACCAAAGCTTGTGCGGTGTGTGCATGCCTGGACAGGGACAAAAATTAGGCCTGGGCATTTTAGATTGAGCAGCCAATTTTTCCAGGGACCAAGGGGGGTTGGTCGGGCGTTTGCGGGGATCACTGGTGATGGGATAGTGCGGAGTCTGTCCTTTGCATTGTAATGTAAAGGTGTACTGTGATATAAAGGGGACTGCACTGTAATGATTACATGCCCCTTTACAGTGCAGTGCCCTTTATATCACAGTGCCCCTAGCAATCACAACTCCCCCATCACAGTGCCCCTTGCTGTCATGCCCTCCTTCCCTTTTCTCTCACAGCGCCCCCCTTTTATTCTCTGCCTTCCCCGCACAGTCCTATCTTCTGCAAAGCAGAGTAAGGAGTCAGCCTGCGTGTCCTTTTCTGCCCCTGACGCTGTCATCCTATCAGCAGGGCAGGGGCGAAAGGAGCTGCAGATCTGGATCATATTAACAAGCGGGTGACTACATTCTTGCTAATATGAAAAGACTAATAGAAAATGAATCTGAAGACTCCTTTAATTGTGTGTCCGCGTGCTCTTACACCCGTGAAGAGCTTTTAGACATCAGACCCACCACTTCTGATGCTCTATATCCAGTTTTTTTAGCTTCCGCTGCAGATTTAGCTCTTTTTTTAGCCAAAAGAGTGAGACGCCGCAGACGAGGGAAACGGGCCGGCGCTCTGGTGCGCCTGCGGAATCGCGGCGTGTGGACGCCGTTACCTGGGATTTTCCTCTCTAACGTTCGCTCACTCAGCAACAAAATGGACGAACTGGCGCTGCTGATGAGAAGAAACAGGGACTTCTCTTCATCTGCCGTTTTGTGCTTTACGGAGACGTGGCTGAACCACTCAATTCCGGACGGCGCGCTTCACCTGGAGGGATTCCAGCTCCTCCACGCCGACAGACGGACCGATCTCTCCGGGGGAAAAACAAAAGGCGGTGGAGTCTGTTTCTTTGTCAACAACGCCTGGTGTTCCGATGTAACAGTGATCTCCAAGCACTGCTCTCCTGCTCTGGAATCTATTTTCATTAACTGCAGACCGTTCTACTCTCCACGTGAGTTTGCCTCATTCATTCTGGCCGCTGTTTACATACCGCCGAGCGCTAACGTGCAAGAGGTGCAGCGCGCACTCGCAGACCAGGTACTGAGTGTGGAGCGGACTTTTCCGGACACTTTGCTGATTATCCTTGGGGATTTTAACAAGGCAAATCTCACCCACGAGCTGCCAAAGTACAGACAGTTTATTAAATGCCCGACCAAAGAGCAGAACACGCTGGATCATTGCTACACTACCGTCAGCAGAGCCTTCCGCGCCATGGCCCGCGCTGCCCTGGGCTTTTCAGACCACGCCATGGTTCATCTGATCCCCATGTACAGGCAGAGGCTGAAGCTCTCCAAACCTGTAGTGAGGACTACAAAGAGGTGGACCAGCGAGGCAGTGGAGGAGCTACGTGCGTGTCTGGCAACAACCGACTGGGAGGTGTTTAGAGCTGCCACAGATAGTCTGGACGAGTACACAGACACTGTAGCATCATACATCCGACACTGTGAGGACAGCATCATCCCTACATGCACCAAAGTGACCTACAATAATGACAAACCCTGGTTCACACCCAAACTGAGGCAGCTAAGGCTGCAAAAGGAAGCAGCCCACAGGAGTGGGGATCAGGGCGGCTACAGACAGGCGAAGTATGGATTTAGCAGGGAGGTGTTAAGAGCTAAGTCTCATTATAATGCACGCCTGGAGCAGCAGTTTGCTGGCAACGACCCTGCTTCTGTGTGGAGGGGACTCCAGCTCATTACCAATTACAAGCCGAGAGCCCCCCGCGCTGCTGACGACCGGAAATTGGCTGAGCAACTTAACACACATTATGCTCGCTTTAACACTTCACACCCCTCCCCCACCCCTACCACCACAGAGGACACTCCAGCCCAGCCCAACCTGGACACCCACTCCTCCCCCGCTGCCCTTTCAGTCTCAGAACAGGATGTGTGGAGGCAATTTAAAAGACAAAAGACCCGCAAAGCATCCGGGCCAGACGGCGTGTCTCCTGCCACACTAAGACACTGTGCTGATGAGCTGACACCTGTCTTCACAAACATTTTTAACACCTCTCTGGAGTCTTGCCAGGTCCAAGCGTGCTTCAAGTCCTCCATCATCATCCCTGTCCCCAAGAAGCCCCGGATCACTGGACTTAATGACTACAGGCCAGTGGCGCTGACGTCTGTAGTGATGAAGTCATTTGAGCGGCTGGTTTTGTCCTACCTCAAGTCCATCACCTCCCCCCTCCTGGACCCCCTGCAGTTCGCCTACAGAGCCAACAGATCTGTAGACGACGCCATCAACCTGGCCCTCCACTTCATCCTCCAGCATCTGGACTCCCCGGGAACCTACTCCAGGATCCTGTTTGTGGACTTTAGCTCTGCCTTCAACACCATCCTCCCTGCTCTGCTCCAGGACAAGCTCTCCCAGCTCAATGTGCCTGACTCCACCTGCAGGTGGATCACTGACTTCCTGTCGGACCGGAGGCAGTGCGTGCGGCTGGGGAAGAATGTCTCGGACACCATCACCATCAGCACAGGAGCTCCACAGGGCTGTGTACTTTCTCCTCTGCTCTTCTCCCTGTACACCAACTGCTGCACCTCCAGCCATGAGTCCGTCAAACTGATTAAGTTTGCAGACGACACCACCCTCATCGGGCTCTTCTCAGACGGTGATGAGTCGGCCTACAGGAGGGAGGTGGACCGGCTGGTGTCCTGGTGCAGTGCCAACAACCTGGAGCTCAACGCCCAGAAGACAGTGGAGATGATTGTGGACTTCAGAAAAGTCACAGCCCCCCTGCCCCCCCTCGCCCTGACAGACCTACCAGTCACCACCGTGGACTCCTTCCGCTTCCTCGGGACCACCATCACCCATGACCTCAAGTGGGAGCCCACCATCGGCTCCCTCATCAAGAAGGCCCAGCAGAGGATGTACTTCCTACGGCAGCTGAGGAAAGCAAAGCTGCCGGTGCAGATGATGGTGCAGTTTTACACGGCCATCATCGAATCCATCCTCGCCTCCTCCATCACCGTGTGGTACGCTGGAGCCACAGCCAGGGACAGACAGAGACTGCAGCGCATTGTGCACTCTGCAGAGAAGGTGATCGGCTGCAGCCTTCCATCCATCCATGACCTGTACGTCTCCAGGACTCGGGGACGAGCAGGTCAGATCACAGCCGACCCTTCTCACCCTGGACATGGACTATTTCAGCCACTCCCCTCAGGCAGGAGGCTACGGTCCATGCGGACCAGAACCTCCCACCACAAAAACAGTTTCTATCCATCTGCTGTGGGACTCATGAACACTTAACACTTGACACTTTACACATTGTAAATTTTTGTACTTTGCCACTTGACACTTTGACACTGTAAATTTTGCATTTGCATTTGCACATGTCCCAGTCTAAATAGCCTGTACAGTTATCTTATCCAACCCTGTAAATCTTGTGATTACTTTTGTATTTATCGTGTATTTTACTTAGTATTTTTTTTTTTTTTTTGTATTTTTGTTATTCTTCTTCTGCGCCAAAACACCAAGACAAATTCCTAATCCATGAACCTTGTTTACAGATCATGGCAATAAACCATTTCTGATTCTAATTCTGATTCTGATTAACAAAGGTAACTGCCCAAAGGGCAGGTGATGGGCTAGTCCACTCACCGAACAAGTGCAATGGATCAGTGGGGCTCAGTGGCAATAAACTAAACCTGACAAAAAAGAACCCGCAAAGAGAGAAGGGGTCCGTGAGAAAAACTGCTAGAGCCACTGGGACATATTAACCCATCCAGTATCAAACAAAAGGCAAAAACCAGCAAAAAAATCATAAAAATAGAAGGTAGTATACTCACATTGAAACAGACATTCACCATCCCATCACCAACATGACAACGTTGTCAATATTAAAACCACTGTCTAGACATGTGTCATGCATGCAATCACTTGTACCACAGTTATAGCTCTGGACTGAGCGAAGGAGCAAAAAAACTGTATCACTTCACCAATACAAGAACCAAACTTGGCAATGAATAGGTAAAATATCACCTGGTGAGTCATCCAGATTACAGACTCCCTCACTAGGTCCAAATAACAGCATAGGTAATGGAGATCATGGAGATATCTAAATCTACAAAAAGGTATTCCTGGTGGGAGAGAGGAACAGCTAAATAGATATATCCTGGGACACTGAAGGCATTGATAGTCCAAGTCCTGGCCAGCTAATGGCAATCTACACCCTTCAGTGATCACAAGTGCAAATTATTTCATAAAAGAATGCACCTGAATCATGGTGTTCACATCCATATACATGGACATCAAGGATGCATAAAAAACACTACAGTTCATAGGTAGTGAATGAAAAAGCAGGTGAATAAACTTTATAGTTATGTATAGGATGTCCTCTCCCGTTCAGTATAAACAGTGAAATCCTCCTGGTGTCTTCGCTTGAAAGCTGTGCATGCAACAGTCTCCCCCGTCTGACCGAATTGGTCTAGGACATACACCTTCCACCTCCTAATCAGGCAGCCACCTACGTTTTATCAGAGCATCCGACTGGATGGCCACAGACGTTCGACTTTCGCGTCAGGCCGAACGGCCACAGACGCCGACCCTACAAACCCAGGTGAAGGGCTAGAGCACACCGTGTGGCCATTCTTCCTTCCTGCAGCAACAGAGCCAACACAGCCAATGGTTTCATGCAGTGCACCAAAAGTCACTTCAGGGGATGGGCATAGTTGAAGGGGTGGTCAAGGATGGGAGACAAAGAGACACACGTCCATGCAGTCTCTATCGTGGACGCGTTTCACTGGGATAACCCCAGTTTCATCAGCACCAAGTGATTGCATGCATGACACATGTCTAGACAGTGGTTTTAATATTGACAACGTTGTCATGTTGGTGATGGGATGGTGAATGTCTGTTTCAATGTGAGTATACTACCTTTTTGAATTTTTGTATCTTCATTAATAAATGGAACTATTTTTATCATTTTTTGCTGGTTTTTGCCTCTTGTTTGATACTGGATGGGTTAATATGTCCCAGTGGCTCTAGCAGTGGTTCTCACGGACCCCTTCTCTCGTTGCGGATCCTTTAATATGAAAAGACTCTCTGTGCAGATCTCCAGATCTGTAAAAAAAAATAAAAAAACAAAACAATTCCTGGTCAGTATTTTCCATGCGTACTCCTGAATACTCATACACATGTACACACATAAACCACAACCCCCTTGAAAACAAATGCAAGAAAAGTCACCAAGAATATCAATTAAAATAGTAATTGAAGATTTTCATACAAAATAGCCTCATGGGAGGTGGAGGAATTGGAAAGATTAATACTCGCATGGATGTCTACACATTTATATGGAGTAAATTCATGCTCTATACGGATCCTACTCTTTTTTTTGTCTTCCAGGAAGATGATTTGTTGTAAAAGCATCTGTTCTGTGTGTAGGGAGCCTTAGGCCTTGCTCACAGAGGTATGCTGAAGTCCAGGCCCATGGGGGGCCGTGGTTACCTGCACAGGGGACACACAGGTGTGTCTGCATCCATGTCGAGTCTGACCCCCCCCACCCCCATCTACGCCAGACTACTGACCCCCCATCATAATTAGAAAGGTTAAGGAGGTGGAGGGTACTCCGATAAAACATACTTTTAGAAGTTAATGATAAAATTAACTATAAGAACCACTGAAAAGAACGTAAACAAAAGTTCCCCCAACACCAAATACACACATGTACACATAC
>BLSH010485886.1:759674-772588 GCA_018402905.1 Glandirana rugosa | reverse complement strand
AAGAATCTGTCCCTCTAAGCAACAGCTGGAAACTCTCCCTTTAGAACTAGGAGATGATTTTTGAACAATAATGTGTCACTTACAGCAACAGCTGGCCCTATAGGAGTAGGCAATGGTTTTTGAACAAGAATCTGTCCCTCTAAGCAGAAGCCTCTACCTAGTGCAGTCAGATCGCTTAAAGCAACAGTATGAGAAATCTCAAATTACTCCCACAATCTGATCGTTGTGTACGATCCCACAATCTGATCGTTGTGTACGATCGTAACGATCTTTGTGTTAGGCAGGGTTTGATCTGCAATGTGTCACTCAAAGCAGCAGTATGTGAAATCTCAAATTACTCCAACAATCTGATAGTTGGGTACGATCGTAACGATCGTTGCGTTAGGCAGAGTTTGATCTGCAATCTGCAACTCAAAGCAGCAGTATTTAAAATCTCAAATTACTCCAACAATCTGATCGTTGTGCACGATCGTAGCGATCGTTGTTTTATGCAGAGTTTGATCTGCAATCTGCAACTCAAAGCAGCGGTATGTGAAATCTCAAATTTCTGCTATCTGTCCTCAGAGCAACAGCACAGCAGTAGTAATCTATCTCAGGATGCAGGATCAGATGTTAAAATGTCTGTAATCTTTCCCTCACGCCGGCAGCTTCCTCTCCCTACACTAACCCAAGAGCATGTGACATGCAGCACTCTGACTGCAGCTTATAAAGAGGGGTCACATGATGCACTGGCCAATCACAGCCATGCCATTAGTAGGCATGGCTGTGATGGCTTCTAAGGGCAAACCAGTGAAACGCTTGTTGATTGGCTGCCCTGCAGCTATTCAACACGCGTGATCAACTACCAGAACTACCAGAACCCAGAACCCGAACGTTTTTTTGAAATGTCCGTGTTCGGGTCTGGGTCCCGGACACCCGAAAGTTCGGTACGGACCCGAACGTTATAGTCCGGGTTCGCTCAACACTAGTGATGACAGCTTGAGGTTGCGATATATCCAATACAGTCAGCTGATTTGAAATTGTTTTGGTACATAACTTATCCTCCATTTTAAGTTATTGCAAGTCCAAATAATTGATTGTTTGTTGATCCCAATTCCCTGAAAAGGAGATGCCAAATATATTCAAATTCATTTAATTAAAGAAGGCTTGTAGGGATTCCGCAGACCCTTCCAAGAAGATAATGACATCATCTATATACTCTGATAAAATTTCAACTCTGGTCGATCACGACTATAGATGTATCTTTCTTCCAACATGTCCATGAAAAGGTTGGCAACACTGGGGGCATAACGAGCCCCCATTGCCATACCTTTCTTCTGAACATAATATTGCTTGTTGTACCAAAAATAATTGCTTTCCATAGCTATCTCAAGACCTTCTAGGATAAACTGTATTTGTTCCTGTTTGAAACCCAAATTTTCATGCAACGCTTTCTCCACTCCTTTTAGGCCATCTTTCTGTATTATGCTCACGTATAATGAATTGACGTCAATAGTGGCCAAAGTACAAATTTTAATATCTATGATCCCCTCAAGTTCTGAGATTAATTGTGCACCGTCTCTGAGATAAGATTTCCTCTTTTGCACTAATGGTTTCAAGAATTGATATAAACACTCTGCTAATTGGAAAAAAAGGGAATCGATCCCACTAATAATAGGTCTACCCCGAGGTTTATCCAATCTTTTGTGCATTTTGGGTAGATAATACATTACTGGAGTTTTTGTTGATTCCGATATCAGATATTTGGCTTCTTTCTTACTCAAAATTCCTTTTTCTTTACCTTTTTCACAAAAGTCTTCAATCTCTTCTCATATTCTTTTTGGATTGCCCTTTCATCAATTACGTGTTCTCCACCTTCAGTAAGTTCTCCATCTCTTCCTCGTAATCTATTTTATTTAAAATGACTAGTCCTCCACCTTTGTCTGTCAGCCTTATGACAACTTCCTTCTTTTTTCTATGTCTAATTGTTTTCCATATGTTCTTAGTTTTGGATCTTTCTTTCTTCAAATTTTTAATATCATTTTCAACCATTTTCTTGAATACTCCTATGCATTCTCCGCCGGGTACCTTAGGGCTAAAAATAGAATTATTCCTCAATGAGGTGTGTTTGAATTCTGTGGATATTGCCTGTTTTTGTGTCCCTTGCATAGCAAAATGTTTTTTGAGGTTCAATTTCCTTATGAATTTCTGCAGATCGATATAGACCTCAAATTTGTCCACATCTTTTTCCAGGGCGAATTTTAGGCCCAAATCTAAAATCCACAGTTCCTCTGTGGTAAAAATGGCTTTGCTTAAATTAAAAATTCCAGCTCCGAATGTTCACTCCCTTTTCTTCTTCCCTCCACATTTTCCTCTTACTTGTTTTCTCTTTCTATGTTTCTTTGTGCTGGTGCATCCTCTTAATTACACAAGCGCAACTATTTTTATGTATTTTGTATCATTTGGGTGCTGGATTCACACCGTTTAGTTGCAGCTGTAACAATAATCTGCAGTAACGTAGGGTGAGCGCAATTTTCCTTTTGATATTTACTATTCTGCTCTTTGAATTCAACCAGATTGCTGCTCCCTGATAGTTGTGGAGATCACATTAAGGTTATTTAGAATGGATGTATTTGAATATAGAGCTACCCGGAAGCTCAACACTGAGGGTACTTTTACTATCATAGATGGAGAGAACAATGATTTAGGCGGCCTATTCACTAGACTTAAAAATCTTATGTTCTCAGAGTTGCATGCACAGTGGGATATTGCTTTTTTTGAACAGTAACTAGCAGACAACATGGTCCCTAGGAGCCTCCGATGGGAAGTAAGCCCAGAAAAAGGTGACATGAACCTGGAAGAATGGTTCAAGTACTTTAATGAGGCAGGACTAGGATTTTTGAACTTTTTAAAAAACAGGAAATTGGAGAAATTACCCATTTTAGATGCACAGATTAAGGAAATAAGAGAGAAGCTCTCACCATTTAAAGAGAGCGAGGAATATAAGGAAAGATCCCTTGCCCTCAAAAAAGCTTTGGAAAAAGAGGAGAGGAAACAAAAACTTAAAAAGAGAAAAAAATACAATAGAGATATGGGGGATTATAAAACCGGTATAGTCTTCAAATGGCAGAACAAATTATTGGAACAGGAGAAAAATAAAGAAGGTGGGACATTAAGCCGAGGGTTGAGATCAGAACCACACGAACGTACATATGTGAAGCCTGAAACAGAGGGAGACCCACAATCCCCAATGGAGGAGGGAGCAGTAGGCTGGGTCTATCCTCCAATTACAAGGGGTCGGTTAATGTCAAAAATTTCCAATAGAGATCCTGCACCCCATCGGGGGGATAGGAGGGAGTGCTCCCCCAGTTGGGATGAGAGAAATGAAAGAGCCTACAATGTCCCTACGTACAATCAGTTTGAACATTGGAAGGAGGATTACTATGACTCCCCTGGAACAAGAAGGGGTGGGCATAGATTCCCCAGGAATAATAGCAGGGATCCTAAGCTTAGAACTAATAATCCTCGCCCTCAGGGCTATAGAGGGGATGGAGGTAACTATGTCCCTCCCAGGAGAGACCCCCAACAGAGGAGGGGGGACCTTTGGAATCAGCCACAAAGAAAACCTAGACCCAGGAGGGATGAGGGGTATTCCAACAGCTCCATGGGAGGTCGTTCTCTTCCACAATATGAGAGGGAAACGACTCAATTTCCCCGTAGACAGAATGGAGAGCAGAGATATTACAACTATGGGGGTTTTCCCAGACAACAACAAGGCTACAGAGAAATAGTAGAACGAGGAGGGGGACAAGAGGAGGAAGAAAGGCACAAAAACAAAAGAAAAAGGGAACGGTAGGAGAAGGCATATATAATTTGAGCACACAGTCACTAACAGACAATGAAAAGAAATTGCTAGATAAGGGTCTGAAGTTTGCTTCACCCAAGGGTCTGAGCAAATTCCAGACCTTTATGGATATACATAAATATATAAGGAAGGTGAGCATCAAAAGACATTTTATCATGAACCCTATCATGAACCAGCACAGTAGACCTGTAGAAATACAAAGGTCTAACCTATCTAATGCTTCTCTCTTCAACCCTCCAGGAGGCCTGACCCCCTCCTTGAGAGTTTTCAAAGATGTAGTATTGAGGGATCTCGACAAATTACCTACGAAACAAAATAAAATGCCAAACCACTTGGAAAAAGGCTTGCAGGAATTGTGTGAGAGAAAGGATCTTATAATTAGACCCGCGGACAAAGGGGGGGAGTTGTGGTGCTAGATAAGGGGGCATATCTAAACAAAATGAACAACATCTTAAGTGATACAGACACATACCTACCACTCAGGAGAAATCCAGTGAACCACTATAAAAAGGAACTGGAGAGGATCGTTAATAGAGCACAAAAGCAGGGTATTGTAAATAAAAAAGAGGCAACATTTTAGATTCCAGCTGCCCCTAGGACCCCTGTGATCTATTATTTGCCAAAAATCCACAAGAATCCCACTTGCCCCCCGGGACGCCCGATAGTAAGCGGAATTGACTCTGTGACGTCCCGGGTGGGCAAGTACATCGACCACATTTTACAGCCTCTGGTGGTCAGGATGCTTTCTTATATCAAGGACAGCATGGCAGTGATCAATTTGGTGGAAAACAGTTCTGTTGAAGATGGATGGTGGTTAGCCACAGGTGATGTGACATCTTTGTACACCATTATCCCTCATGAGTTAGGGTTTCAGGCGGTACAATATTTTTTGGAGCAGGAAGAAAATCTGGCTTCCCTACAAAAGGATTTTATTATGGAGTTACTAAAATTTGCAGCCTCTCTGAACTATTTTTGGTTCGGGGGCAGATACTATCTACAAAATAGAGGGGTGGCTATGGGGGCAAAATATGCCCCCAGCCTTGCCAATCTTTTCATGGCAAAATGGGAGGAGGACGTCATCGATTCCCAGAGCAAACCTGAGTTAGTCTTCTGGGTACGGTATATCGATGACGTCCTCCTCCTGTGGAAAGGAGACCAGGCCTCACTCTTAGAGTATGTGGATTCCCTCAACAACGACGAGAGAGAAATCAAATTAAATTTTGAATATAGTCAGACCAGTGTCAATTTTTTGGATTTATCAATCAAAATAGAACAGGGAAAAATGACAACAACTACGTATTTCAAACCGACAGACCGTAACTCCTTCATATCCAGGGACAGTTGTCACCACAGACCCTGGTTGAAGGGGGTCCCTAAGAGCCCGTTGCTTCGTATTAGAAGAAATGGTACTAGCCAGAGCGATTTTGATGCACAGGCAGAAGACCTCATTAGACGACTTATGGATAAGGGATATGAGGAGACTCAATTACGGAGCACGGCCCTGTCGGTTAGGAATACAGAGAGGAACAAATTACTTGTTCAAAAAGAAAGACTACCTAACCAGCAACCCGATCCAGGACGCCAATTCGCCTTCATAACCAACTACTCCACTCAACACAGAGCTGTCCGCGATATATTTCGGAGACATTGGCACATCCTACAAAGCGATCCAGTGTTGCGAACAGTCCTATCCCCCCCCCCACCCCATGATAACCTATAGAGGAGTGTCATCGTTAAGAAATAAACTAGTGCATAACGTTGTAGACCCTCCCCTTGTAAAAGCCCCCTTGTTCCACAATCTAAAAGGATTCTTTAAGTGTGGTCAGTGTCAAGTCTGCCAGGTGAATAAACTCCAGGGAAGGAAGGCCCTTGAGTTTACATCCACAATCACAAAGAGGAAATACACAATTGAATCCTTTATCACTTGTCGGACCTCCCACGTTGTATACCTACTCCAATGCCCGTGTGGTCTCCAATATGTGGGTAGGACCATGAGACCCCTTAGTGTTAGACTTGGGGAACACTTGGGCAACATACGCAGAGGATATAAGAATCATAGTGTTTCTAGGCACTACGATCGAGTCCATGCACGGGACCCTACTGGGACCCTGTTCATGGGCATCGACTGCTTTGTTTCTCACTGGAGGGGTAGTCTCAAAGTTAGGGAATTGTCCAAAATGGAGACCAAGTGGATTTTTCTCCTTAAAAGCCACTCCCCCTCTGGCTTGAACATCGATTTGGACGTAAATTGTTTCATTGACAATTCATAACATTTTACATGCCTATAAAAACACTGGCCATTTTACGACACCCAGTGGGTCCTCTTGAATAAAGAGAGCTGGGCCCATATTGATCTGGCTGGTACCCCCATTCCGTATAGGGGGTCCACATATTATAACCTTTAGTATGTATAAGGATACAATATCACTATGCAGGTTGATGGTTCTTTGAGCCGAAATTCGGGGAACATCTCTTCCATATCTAAGAAGGGAATAATTTCATTTGAATGCGTTTTCAAAGCCTCCTCTTTCCCCCATACGCGTGATGAGTTTTCCCGGACAGTCTCATCCAATTTATTTTATATTTTTATTTCGTATATTTTTTATTTTATATATAATATATGTTATATATTATATATACTATTTTTTATTCAATTTTATATTTATATCTTTTCTTCATATTTTGTGGCAATATTCTCATCATATTAAACATTTTTTTTGGTCATATATAATTATTTTTCATGACTTTAGGTTTTTCTCCATTTCCTATTTTTGTTAGGTAATTATCACTGTTTTTTATGTTTTTTGCAATTCAGTGCGTTCATGTGGAGGCACTTTTTATAGATTCGTTTCCCTATATATTTTATTGTATTTGTGATTCAATTTTTATATTTTATTTTTTATGAGTCCGTTCTTTATTTGAAAGAACAGGGATAGTATACACTTCCCGTCCCCAGGAGCTATCTTGGAACGCAGATCATGGTTGTTCCGGTCCGCGTCTTTTGTGGCGCACAGCTATGAGGTCATGCGGTACGTTCGGACGTACTCGCACGCTCGTCCGCCACATGAGATGTGGGAGGGATTGTTCTCCCGAACGGATGTTCTGATTGGCCCATTAATTTGTTTGATGTGTATGTAAGGCGGTGAAGCGAGACAGCCTTCATGCCCCGGAAGACGTCCTTTTGATGACAAAATCGATCGGGCGGAAGTGCTGTCTCGTATTCACCACTGACTTTACCACGCTGTTGATCTGTACAAGCGCAATTTCTCTGGATAACTGTAAGTGCAATACTTTTATTAAACAAATTGTGTTTTTAACAATATCACACTATGTGCGGTCTTTCGTTCTTTTGAGTGACTGTGATGACCCGTGGAGAGTAGGCGTTCCAGGGAGCTGATCGGTGTAGCCCCGTGGAGGTTTATATCCACACAAGTGCCTCCTGACCCCCTATAACAAGGGGTCCAGGAGATTTGATAAGGATACATCTTCTCTGGTGGAGGATACATTCTCACTACTTGGTGGTGTGTTGGATGCATGTTCACATATGGATGATTAGAAGGATATCACTATCTGCACAAGGATTGGACATTTTATATTTTCATACCATTTTTTTCACATTTTCTAAATTTTTTACTTTTCACTTGGAGCCCAGTTTGATATGTTCTTATGGACTAAGTTATTCACATACCCTAGGAGCTCACAGAGGAGTACTTAGGTGGATTATGTAATCACTTGTTCACTGTATTTTGGTTAACAAAACATAGGTACAAAATTGAGTTATATACACGAGCGCAACTATTTTTATGTATTTTGAATCCTCTTAATTGCAATTCCATCCATTCCTTCTGTATGCTCCTTGTACCCCAAAATGTGGGGGTCTCCAAGGACCTCTGGGCCACTGGTTCCATCCCCTGTTTCTGGGAAGCTCCCAGCATCGTGATCCCCTTGGTGTCCCCTCCATTCTCCGGTCCTGTAAGGGCTGTGATCGTTCTATCTCCCTGGTGGTCTTTCTCTTTGTCTCCCTTGAAAAAAATCCCTTTCTTCCACATATCTTCTTCCATCTTCCTTAATCCTTCTTTGAGTATGTTGTCTCTCCCTTCTGAGGGGAGAAAATCTACTGGGGGTGGGAAAGTTAAAACTAGGGGTTCTTGGTGTTCTTTCATATGAGGATCTAAATGGTCGCCCGTCAATCCTCTCCACTTCTCTATCTGGAAAATTCCAGATTCTAGGTGTCTCTTCTTGTCTATTCGAGGTGGTATAGTGTGGTCATGTGACTGGCGTTTCAAAAGGTCTTATCTTCCTGTTTTCTTCTAGTCCTTCTGCAGATTCTTCCTCCATGGATATATCTTCTAACTCTTCAGTAGTGATCTCTATATCCGTCTGCTATTTGTATACTCCTTTGTTGCTACAATCTAGGATGTCTGTCTTAAATTTTTTTTCTGTTTTTTGATTTGTAGCTCAGTATCATATTTCTTGATCATGTCTTGTAATTCCCTTTCCTTGTCTTTATAATCTTTATGGTTGCTGTAGGTCTTTTATTTCAGCAACCTGCGGTTCTACTTTCCTTAGTTTAAATTGCCTCCTCTTCACAATATTGTGTAATAATTACATTTCACATTTGTTAAAGAAGAGATGCCACTCATCCATCAGTGCTGCATCATCAACACCATCATTTGGGTGAATATCCCACCTTAATCTTCTTGGTGTCATTTTCTCTCTTATATATGTCTCCAGAGTGGCTATATCCCACCACACCCTTAATTGTTTTTCTATGGTGTGTTTTAATTGCTTGAATACGCTTACCAGATCTTGTCTATTATTAATTTGTTCTTGATTGAATATTTCTTCTGTATCTATATTCCTACTGTTCATATACCCAAAATATCCATAGCTGCAGAAAAATTCACACCTGAAGGTGATTGGATAATCTAAAAATATATTGGTTTCTGCACTTAGAATAGACTAAAATATAAAAGTATAAAAGACTGCTGCTCCCCTAAAACAACCACTAGGTGGAGTTGAAGTGAAATGTAATAAAAAGCATCGGTAGATGGCGCTGTCTATGTAGTGTTAAATGTGCAAGTATTTATCAATACGTGAATATATATTCTATTTTACATTAGTATGAGAACAGTCTATAATAAATTACTGTGTGCTAATTAATGATCACATCACAAAGAAAATCCACAACGTTCATAAAATTAATAGTAAATCCGTTGGTGCAAAGTTCATAAAATCATAAATCTTGTGCAAAAAAAGTTCATCTGTGCAGAGATTATATATTGTGCCAAGGTGACATGTAACAATCTTCAAGGTGACTTGTGCATTATTCAGATTATTCAGACTGTGGGTTCACACATGCTCCTCCCTATGTGTCCTCACTCACTGCAAGGCAGCACCCCTGCAGGGGTAAACCGCATATGTGTAGGTTGTCTTTAATCTTGGTCTCCAATGGGGTTCCCTCCTCAGCTCTGGATTAGTTCTCCATAATATAGCATATAGAAGGATGGAAAGAAATGCCCATAGTGTAATCCAGTTTAAAAAGTTTTATTAGCTCCAAAACCACATAAAAAGAGATCCCCAGCGTTAATAACCGTATAATCAGCGTGTTAACCCGCTGTGAACAGCGCACTTCCTATTGTCTGGGATGACTTGCATTCCACAGACAGTATTTCCTTAACCGGAAGTGATGTAATGGTGTACCAGAAGCCCCACCTTAAGCGTTTCATCATAGGAGGTTTTCAAAAGCCATGGCAATCTTCGAACACATTATTTATAATACACCCATATTGGCTGGACTACCTGCACCTGTTAGTTTGCCACGACCACGGTGTATTCTTACTTATAGAAGAGCCTCAATCTTAACAGTTAGTAGTTAATATTTCTAGCTCTGGGTCTGGGACACGCACATGCGCCACTGGCGACCTGCTCCCATTGTGACTGGACACAGCGGGTCTGGCGGACGCGATGTTCGCTGGCACCCCGCAATCCTTCCCAAGAGAGGCAGATCGCCCTTCTCTGAGAGGGGATGATGGAGATCTTGTTTTTTTTTTACTAAGCAGGAACACAGATCTCTGTCTTCCCCCATTCAAAGCACCCCCCCCCCACACACAGTTATAAAGCACTTCAAAGGAACACATTTAACCCTTTGATTGCCCTGGTTGTTAACCTCTTCCCTGCCAATGTCATTAGCACAGTGACAGTGCATTTTTTTAGCACTGATCACTATACTGGTGTCACTGGTCCCCAAAAAGTGTTCCATAGTGTCAGATTTGTCTGCTGCAATGTCACAGTCCTGCTAAAAAATACCTGATCGCTGCCATTACTAGTAAAAAAAAATTAAAAAATAAAAATTCCATAAATCTATCCCATAGTTTGTAGACGCTATAACTTTTGCGCAAACAAATCAATATACGCTTATTGGGATTTTGTTTACCAAAAATATATAGCAGAATACATATTGGCCTAAATTGATGAAGAAATTCGATTTTATAAATTTTTTTATTGGGTATGTTTTATAGCAAAAGTAAAAAATATTGGTTTTTTTTCATAATTATCAATCTTTTTTTGTTTATAGCGCAAAAAATAAAAACTGCAGAGGTGATCAAATACCACCAAAATAAATCTCTATTTGTGGGAAAAAAGGACATCAACTTTATTTGGGTACAGTGTCGCACGACAGCGCAATTGTCAGTTAAAGTAACGCAGTGCCGTATTGCAAAAAATGGCCTGATCATGAAGCGGGGGTAAAACCTTCCGGGGCTGAAGAGGTTATACACAATAAAACGTATAAAAACGTATCAGTGAATTCTGTGCACATATCGCTAATCACCTCCAGTGCCCCCCCACCTTCCAAATGATACGCTCACCTCCACTTTTGACCCTCCGTAAGTCACTATGCACCTTCCCCTTATGAGGGAATACAGATCCTCTAGTAGGTGATTAAATCCTTATTTCTAGAACATCCGCTGTATCATATAGCAATTAATACCAGTGGCGCTCATAAAAGAATCAGAAAAGCTGACATAGTGCTGAATCATTTAAAAACGCTTTAATAAAAAGCATAAAAGGTAAAAACTCAATTTTTTCAGTGTACTGGCTCTGGTGCACTCAGATCACAGACATAGCACATTCAGAGTGTGCAGCCTCTTTAAGGATCACATGAATGTTGTAACAGCAACCAGCAACTATGGTGTAGACTTCCTATGTGTTTATTATTCAAGGATTATGGGACCTAGTAACATCCCAGGGGCTTATATAGTGAATGGTAATTAAAAATATTGTGGGTGCCATTTTGTTGTAGCCCACCGCAGACTATCATAAGAAACAATGCAGGTGCCATTTTGTTATAGTCCACCTTGGCCATTTTCCTTTGATCCACCTATTCCCAAAATTGAGGAAGAATCCAACTAAGAAATATTAAGACAATTTCAAAAACCTCATGAAAAGAAGTGTAAAGAAGAAAATCCTGAACGAAAAAGAAGCAGATTTCTTGGTCCCCAACACATGTCGGGTGTATATTCAGTCCCAAAGATCCAAAATAATCCAATCAAGTCACCAGGATGACCCATAGTTAATGGGATTGGATCAGTAAGTGCCCGGATGGGACAGTATATCGATGGTTACCTACAACCCCTTGTTCAAAAAACAAGAGCATATCATAGAGACACTAAAAACCTACTGCAACTCCATGAACAAACACAAGTAATAGAGCGGAGTATATTAGTGACTTCTGATGTCAATTCACTATATACTATTATCAATCATGAAGAAGCACAGAAGGTGCTGAAATTGGCTCTAGATAGACATGATCAATGTTGTAATCGACAGAAAAAATATATAGGAAAATGCTTAACTTATTGTCTTAACCACAATTACTTTTGGTATGGGATATATATTACCAACAAACCAAGGGGATTGCCATGGGGGCTAGCTTTTCCCCCAGTGTGGCAAACCTGTTACTGGACCTATGTGAAAGAGAGACTGTCTTTAAAAACAAACCAGGGGAACTGAAGATTTACTGTTGCTTCATTGATGACGCATTCATTATCTAAGAGGGGGCATGCCTAGCTTACAAGAATTCATGAATAAACTGAATACTAATAATATGAACATAGTTCTGACATGGCATGTCAATTCATCATCAATATCATTCCCTGATCTGGAAATTGAAAGAAGGGGAAATTTGTTATACACAAAGACACTTAAAGTGTTGTCACCATCGTTTGTGGCTTAAGAACATACCTAGCGGACAATTACTCCACTTAAGAAGAAACTGCACAGAGATACTGTACACACAGGCACAAAAACTGGAAAAAGATTTGTGGATAAAGGTTACGCAGAGGCTGATATCCAAGAGCAAATTCAACGAATAGCAGAAATGGGTAGAAACCAACTGATTAGGAATAAAGTTAAAAAAGACCAAGAAAATGACTTTACTGGAGCCATAGTACTGGATTTCAATAGACAGAATAAGAAAATAGAACAAATTATATCTAAGCTTTGGTCCATCCTGCCAATAGATAAAGAACTGCAAAAATCCTCCCAAAAAAGCTATAATTTTTAAATAAAAGGGCTCCAAACCTTAGAGATAGGATTGTAAAAGGAGTCATTGATCCCCCTAAAAGCCATATACATAGAAACATAGAAACATAGAAAAGTGACGGCAGAAAAAGACTGAGTAGTCCATCGAGTCTGCCCCTTTTTATTTTTTTTTTTTTTTTTTTTTACATTAACCTTACAAAGATACATATACCGAAAATCCCCCTAGTTACTGAGGAAAATGTTAGGATAGAGATTCCAAACCTCGGGAAAATAAATTTTTAATATCGAAAAAACCCTCCTAAAAACGTCAAGAAATAGATAACCGTCCTACCTGGTTTCGAATCTATATTAAACAAGATAAAAGAATAAGACAGATAACTTTAGGTCATGATACCGAGGTCATTTCAGTAAAAGAACCAGAAAAAATTGAAATAAGGATTAGTCAACCAAAGATGGGTAAAGACGATAAGCAACTTAAACGAGAACCTATAGTCGGAGACGCATTGGAAATAGGTGTTTAGAAAAA
>BLSH010485886.1:724080-738204 GCA_018402905.1 Glandirana rugosa | reverse complement strand
CATCCTTGATTTCCTTTTTACATATTCTGTTATATTCTTTGTAACATTTAAAAGATGGTAGTGTTCCCTCATTTTTATATTTTTTAAATGCTCTTTTCTTATCATTTATAACTTTTTTAACTTTGGCCGTGAGCCACATTGGTTTTCTTTTTAGCCTCTTAAATTTATTGCCCATGGGAATATACTTTGCAGTGAGTTCGCATACAGTTTTTTTGAAAAATTCCCATTTCTGTTCTGTGTTCATTGATGCCAATATTCCCTCCCAGTCTAAGTGCTGGAGAGCAGCCCTCATCTTTGTAAAATTTGCTCTCTTAAAATTAAGTGTTTTTATCTTTCCCATTTGTGTTTGTTGCTTGCAGCTTACATTAAATGAAATCATGTTATGGTCACTGTTACCCAGATGTTCTTTTATATGAATACTGGTAATAAGCTCTGCATGGTTTGAGATTACCAGGTCCAACAAAGCATCATTCCTAGTTGGGGCCTCAATAAACTGGACCATAAAATTGTCCTGTAATAGGTCTATAAATTTTTGCCCTTTAGCTGTCCCAGCAGTGCCATTACTCCAGTTAATTTCCGGGTAGTTAAAATCCCCCATTATTATCACTTTCCCAGCCCTTGCAGCTCTTTCTATGTGTGCAAGGAGCAGAGTCTCCACCTCCTCTTTAACACTGGGAGGTCTATAACAAACTCCAATGATAACCTTTGTAGTGCGCACACCCATATGCAGATCTACCCATAATGCTTCAGACTCATCACACTGTCCATCAACTAAGTCCTCATTCACACTCGCTCTGAGATCACTTCTCACATAGAGACAGACACCACCACCCTTCCGTTTTACCCTATCTTTCCGAAAGAGAGCATAGCCTGGAATATTAATAGCCTAGTCATGTGAAGAATGAAGCCAAGATTCAGCTATACCAATCAAATCATAGTTTTCCTCATGCACCAGAGCTTCTAGCTCACCTATTTTGCTTGGCAGACTCCTGGCATTGGTGAACAAACACTTTAATTCACTGTCACATTTTGCACATGTATCTTGCATATTTTTAATTTTAGCACAAACAGTACCATTTCCAATGGTTGATTGTAACATGGGAACCTTCATATCATCTTTCTTTGCCCTCCCCCCATCTTTCCCCATTCCACCCACCAATAGGGGCTGACCCCTGTCTGACCTGTCTACCCCATTATAATCTAATGCACCTCCCCCCTCAATCCTAGTTTAAGTACTCCTCCAGCCTTCCCATAAACCTCTCCCCTAGCACGACAGACCCCCTTCCATTTAGGTGCAGACCATCTTTAGCATATAGGTTGCACCCCAATGAAAAGTCAGCCCAGTGCTCTAAAAACCCAAAGCCCTCCTCCTTACACCAGGTCTTTAGCCATGCATTCAGGGCTCTAATCTCCCCCTGCCTTTCCTGTGTTGCGCATGGCACAGGCAATATTTCAGAGAATATTGCCTTGGAGGTCCTTCCCTTCAACTTGCAACCTAATTCTTTAAATTGGTTCGTAAGGAGCCTCCACCTTACATCTATTCTGCCATTGGTTCCAATGTGAACCAAGACAGCTGGGTCATGCCCAGCCCCTCCCAGTAATTTATCAACCTGGTCCACCACATGCCGAACCCTGGCACCAGGGAGACAGCAAAACATTTGGTTGAGGCGATCCTGGCAAAAAATTATTCTATCAGTCCTTCTAATTATAGAATCCCCAATTACCATCAACTGTCTAGGCCTACCTGCACTACCCCTACCACCCCTACTAGATGGGCTGCTCTCCCGGCTGTTAGGGGGAGCAGTGACATCCAGGGCTGCCACCTCTGAGTTTGCCACCCCCACATCTTCACTCAAATTGGCAAATCTGTTAGGGTGCTCAAACCCAGGGCTGGCCTTCCTTTTCTGTGAGCCCCTACCACTCCCTCTAACTGTATTAACCCATCTACCTACCTTATAATCTTGACTTACCTCTCCACCCTCCCCCTTAACCCTACTAGCCACCTGCTCAGTAAGCAGAGGACCCCTTTCAAGGTTGACAGCTCCGTCCAGCGTTGCAATTTGCTCCTCCAGATCTCTAATGCGAGCTTCCAGAAGGGCAACCTGCTCACATCTGTCGTAGCGGTATCCATCCTGGAGCTGTTGCTCCATAGTTGCATACATGCGGCACACTGTGCACTGCACAAAACCTTCAATCTTGCTAGCACACATTTTCCCAGATACAACAACACAAATAACAGGAAATGTCTGATGTTACTTACAGGTTTGAAGATTCCTGTTATAATCTCTTGTTTTAAACTCTGGTTTTTAACTCACCACTTAGTCAAGGTCCACTTGCTCAGAGGTCCAGCAAGCAAAGAGGTAGCAAGCTCAAGATGAGCAAGCTCTGAAATGAGCTCAACAGAGAGCTTTATAGGAATTGAATCACCTGTGGCCAATTAACCACTCCCCTTAATTAGCAGTCTAAAGGAAGGAAAGAAAAAAAAAACTATTTAAAAAGTGACAGAAAAAAAAAATGTTAAAAAGCTGCAAAGAAAAAACCCCCAAAAAACAAAAACTCCAAACACAGCAAACACCAGCAGTCAAAATCAAAGCTGTTTCACTCAAACATGTGTCACATGACCCTCTTCCTATTGAAAAAACAAAAGTTGGATTTAAAATGGCCGAATTCAAAATGGCCGCCATGGTCACCACCCATCTTGAAAAGTTTCCCCCCTCACATATACTAATGTGCCACAAACAGTAAGTTAATATCACCAACCATTCCCATTTTATTAAGGTGTATCCATATAAATGGCCCACCCTGTACTTAGTGTATCCAATTGGATTATAACTCTTGATCATCGCAGTGATACCACATATGTGTGCATGATTTGTTCTTTGTATCCATATTAGAGATAAGAAACAATAGTACAATTTTTTTTTGGTCTTGCCTAAACACACTGCCACCATCTGACACACTGCCACTTACTGACAATTACACTGACACTAAGGGGTTTATTTACTATAGCACCTAGTCGGCAAATGGGTGAACAAATGGTCACAAGCGACTAAACTCCATAGAAAACAACTAAATCTACTTGGAAAACGTATTCACTATAACATGCGGTGAATACATAGTTGTGAAATCAAATTCACTATTGGTCACATAAATCAGTGACCGTCTAAATCAGAAATTGTGGTAGAAGCAGGTGAATTGCACATGGAAATAATGATAAGAGCTTAATCTCATAGATTAAATGGTTCCTAAATATGTGGTATATTGTTTGGAGATGATCTGCTTTTAAATTTCTTGACATATTGAAGTGAAAGCAGAAATATGTTTGAAAGTCTGAGAAGAGATAAATTCACTCAGTTTTTAGAACTCTGACTGACACAACTGAGCATGCCCAGACAGAAAACTAGTCACAATCCTACTCTCATTTGGTTTTAGCCCCTTGCTATAGTCAAGTTCGTATGTGTGAATGCCAAACAAGCGTTCACAACCATGAATTTGTGAGAGCTAGGAAACTATGTACTATTTATATATAAATGCAAGTGTCAACCATTGATTCTCATTGTATAACTGTTACTTCCACAAAAAATACATTTTAATTTTGAGATGAACTCTTTAATTCCTAAAATAATTTGTCCTTGCCGGGTTTTTATGTTGCTTTTCATTCCTTTTTTTTTTTTTAAACAATGCTAGTAATGTGTAATGTTTTCCTGTTTTTGGAACATATATTATTCTCTCTTTCTCTACACATATATAGATATACTACCTGCCTGGAGTTTGCATGTTCTCCCTGTGCCTGCGTGGGTTTCCTCCGGATACTCCGGTTTCCTCCCACACTCCAAAGATATGCTGGTAGGTTAATTAGATCCTGTCTAAATTGGCCCTAGTATGTATGAATGTGAGTTAGGGAACTTAGATTGTAAGCTCCTTGAGGGTAGGCACTGTGAATGTACAATGTATATGTAAAGCGCTGCGTAAATTGACAGCGCTATATAAGTACCTGAAACAAAAATAAATAAATAAATATTTGTGTATATACTGCCATGCACATTGTGTATATCCAGGGAATTTGAGATATATCTTTTGTTACACTGAGCATGCTCAGCCGCTTTGCCATTTGAGCCATATCACTGGTTACACTGAGCATGCTCAGAGACTTAGCTGTTTGACATCTGATAAGTAAATGCTAGATAATGCACTTGCTGCTCTCCATCTCACATAAATCTAAGCCAAGAATCCCACAGCTGTCTTCATAAACCACACACAATACCATTGCTAATGCAAATATAAAACGAGTAACAATTTTGTGTGTTGTTTAGTATTTCCAAATGATCATAATTTTCACCACAAAAATGTAATATGTGTACCAACATCATTAATCCAAATCAAAATGTCATTACCAAAATTCAGAGGGTAACACCACTAATCTACACTCACCCACCAATAAACACCAAATATCACAGAATAAATTAAGAACCAGAACTCCTGCCTGATGTAATTCCTCCACCTATAGGTAAATGCCTAAATAAATGTAGTATTCAGCTGTAGGAGGGTTCCGCCACCACTGCAAATATTGCTGTATGTGTTCCACGACAAGCAGCCTTGTGAATTCCATATCAGTACCAATTGCAGCCTCTTACCAAGCAAAAAGCCCCAAAATTAGAGATGGTCCTATAGCAGCATGCTGATAGTAATCAGCCATAACCATCCTTGGAACCAGATACCATATCACAGAAACAGGTTGGTCAATGGCACTCAGGACTTCCAGGGTACATCTGCATTGATTAACTTTTTTGCACCCAGTAACTTAGGGCTGTTTAACACCACAGAGATGGAGGCTCCATGCATGTGGCAGCACAGTGGCTAACTGGTTAGCAATTCTGCCTAGCAGCACCGGGGTCCTTGGTTCATATCCCAAACATGCCACTATTTGGTTAGAGGTTTGTATGTTCTTCCTCTGTTGTGGAGTTATAGCTTCTTTTTCACAGGGTATTATATTTCTGACAGGTTTCACATAATGGAAACAAAATAAATGATATTATAAATAAAGCAAGTGTGGGTTTTACACCAAATCTATAACAGTTTTTTGGTCAGATATGGATTTATAAGTACGGTGTGATCCTGCACCCATGTTTAAATGTTGGATGCTGATGACTATTGTGCTTGTCAACAATTTGTGTAAAGTGGCCTTTACAAAGTTGAAATTTCCTGCTTTGTACCCTCCACATGCCCAACAACTTACAACTTAAATTGCTTTGTTTTTGGTATCACTGATCATGGCCAAAGACTTGGACATTTGATCTTTTCCAATATACACTGCACAGATACAAATGCTTATATAGCTGATGCATTCTTTCATTTGCCAAAAGTGTGTGTTCCTGATCAAGTGTGAGTACTTGAGGCATACACAAAGAGACAGAATTAATTACACTCGTGGGCGTGTCCTTTACTGGGTGGGTGCAGGTGTGCTATCAATCCAACCTATGTTATATAAAGGTCTGCACTAGGGCGGTTTGCTTTGTCTGAAAAGAGGCCAGATTATTTGGGTGTGCATAATGACCCACACAGGCTGTGGTTTGATGAATGTTTTGTCTGCTTGTTGTAATTGTTTTACATTTTGGCCCTCAAAAGTGGATTTTTGTGTCTTTGTGTAGTGTGACCATGTGTTTCTTGTTTGTGAGAGTTTGCCAGGAAGGGAGGGGGGGGAGTCATGAGAGGGCCAATGAGAGCTGCAGGGCAGCAGAGCTGGAGGTGTGCCTCTGTGTGTCTGTGTAAATCCAGGAAGTGAACAGGCAGCAGCTTCAGCTGCCCACAGTTAAAATGGATGCAGCCAGACTTAGTGGAGGGAGATTTCTGCAGCATATTTGGCAAGTAAAGAATCACAGTATATATAAAATAATATGCAAAGTGGTTGGTAAGCTTCAGAATGGCAAAGGTGTTTTTATTACAAATTATGTGAGCAGACTGCAGTTCCTCTTTAAGTGTTTCTCTTTTAGATTGTAAGCTCATTAGAGCAGGGCCCTTCTAACCATATTGCAAAGTGCTGTGAAAAATGTTGCAACATTAAATGCTAGTCAATTTTTTTGGGCAACGTAACTGAATGTACAAAATAGCGTTCCTATTGTCCAAATGAAATGTAGAATCTGTATTGAATTGTGTTTTTTTTTTTTTTTGAGGATTGATAAAATAGTGGAATGTATTGTTAGCACACCTAACAATCTCTATTAAATCTACTTTACTAGAAAATAATTGTATTCTACACACATGCAAGTCATTAAATAGAGAAAAAAGTGTAAATCCAAAACTAAAAGCGCAAGCTTTTAACAGCTCCAATGCTGATTTTCAGGTTCCAATGATTTTTTCCTATAGCCTAGGTATACTATTGAGCATGTCAAACTAAGTATTAATTTTCTCTAATCACCAGTTGCCCACCCCATAAACACCATTTTTTAAATAATTATTTAGCGAAATAAGCATATTGAACACATGTGAAAAGATGTTAGCGAACAAGAATTTATTGCGATCGCGCGTTTCTTTTTGCAGTGGCACACAACTGGTTGCCCAGGCCGCCTCCTGGCCTGGAAATGCATCCTCGTGTGTGTAAGGACGTTCGGATGCACTTGCAAGTGTTAGTGCTGCTCAGAGTTGTCAGCAAGTTAACATGGTAAGATCACGTTTTTTTCTCATGTGGAGATGTTGCTGATTTGCAAGGTAAGTGTGGGAGATGTCTTGGTGTTCCCAGGGTTTAGGGGGATATAGTGTTTGGTATTTTGTTGTATAGTGATCCTCAGAACACATGTCACCTGATTCTATGCACAGCAGACTTCCTGCATTTGTACATGTTCATGTAAATAGAGTGTGGAATTTGTGTATGCATTTTATTATTATTATTATACAGGATTTATACAGCGCCAACAGTTTACGCAGTGCTTTACAACTTGAGGGTAGACAGTACAAATACAATACACTTAAATACAGTAGGAATCAGATGGCCCGTTAGCAAGTGTTCCGCTAACTGTTGGCTAAAATCAAATCAAGTAGATACAGTATAATGAACTCTACGCACGTGTAACTTATCTAGCAATTTACAACCACCCCATACATACTTGTCTTGTTTTTGGTTGCCTCATCCTGGTGTCATCTAACCAAAAGTTCACCAGTCACAGAAAATGCCACAGATGAGTCATCTCTGGTCACATTTTAACAGTTTTCCCTGACAGCTGAGTGTGTCTGAATATGATAAGTTCACTTTTCATTTTACAAAATTCCAGCTCCTCTATTTAACAATATACCATTAATGTACTGCTGTTGCAAAAAATACACAATTTCTTTAATTGAGAGAAGGCCTTACCTGTGCTTTTGATATATTTCCTTAGAACGCTTCATCTCTTGCTGGTATGTAGATATTAGGCATAGAAGCCAGTAAGACACAGGAAGGTATTCATCAGCTGACCTCATTACCACACACCTGTGGCTGCATTCCCTCCTTCCAGCAGATCCCAACCACCCCCAGCTAGGTGTGCGGTTTTCTAATACAATTAATCAGTGATCACTGGTCTCACTAAATACAGACTTTTTTTTGTCTTAAATTCATCTTGCATAGATCTGTTCATTTGGAGAGTGCAGGAAATGAGAGATCAGGTAACAGTCTATATGGATAAAGCTCTAGTATTGAAAACAGGAGAAGCATGTCCTAGGTTCTGTAAAGCTCAGCAAATACTATACAATCTGATTGTGGAATCTCCTTTAGATCTGCCACCAATTATGTAGTGCCAGGGCCTGCCTGATTGGATACAGAGTGATTGGACAGCTGGTGTGTCTTCCCATTATATAGTTTTGGTAAATCTAAAGGAGATTCTCCAGAGCTTGTACAATCAGATTGCATAGTGTATGGCCACCTTTAGCCACCTAAAATGAACTAGTTGCTAATTACTTCTAATCCTTGTTTGCTTTGCAAGAACATTTTCAAGATACAAATTGACTTCAGTAACATTTATAACAGTGGTGGCCTGCCCAAAAGGGGTGCCCGGGCCCCGCCCCCAAAAAATGTCCCCTTTAAAAAAAAAAAAATTGCCAGACACAGTGCACTAGGGGAAGCATGACATCATTGCAATCACATGATTGCAGGTGTCACGCTTCAATGGCAGGGTTTAATCCTCTGTGCCTCAAGCCACCTATTGGCTTCTGGTACTGTCACTCAATGATTGATCTCGAAGGAGCCTCAGCATCACTTCCGGCCATGGAGACAGGAAAGAGAAGGCTTACCCACAAGTGCTGTCTCTGCATACAAACAGCCGCTACCCACATGCCGAACTCTGCAGCACTCCTGCCTGCCTATTAGATGGGGTAAGAGTGGGACTTGTCCTGACTTCAGAGGGGGGGGGGGGGTCGAGCCAACTGGTGACTGTATTACTCTATCTGGGACCCTGTATGTGCAATATTCTGCATGGAGTTTCCTATGAATTACTATGTGCAATACTCTGCATGGAGCTTCTTATGAATTACTATGTGCAATATTCTGCATGGAGCTTCCTATGAATCACTATGTGCAATATTCTGCATGGAGTTTCCTATGATATATTATGTGCAATATTCTGCATGACGTTTCCTAAGAATTACTGTGTGCAATAATCTGCATGGAACTTCCTATGAATTACTGTGTGCAATATTCTGCATGGAGCTTCCTATAAATTACTATGTGCAATACTCTGCATGGAGCTTCCTATGAATTACTATGTGCAATATTTTGTATGGAGCTTCCTATGAATTACTATGTGCAATATTCTGCATGGAGTTTCCTATGATATACTATGTGCAATATTCTGCATGGAGCTTTCTATGAATTACTATGTGCAATATTCTGCATGGAGCTTCCTATGATTTACTATGTGCAATACTCTGCATGGAGCTTCCCGTGAATTACTGTCACGTACCTGGTGGATGAGTCTGACTTATGCAGTGGGTAACCTCCCTTACGACCCTGACTCGGGAACCCCTGGTAGAGTAGACAGGTGGCTCGGGAGTGCAGGATGGCACGAGGGTCAGACTGGGTCACTGGTGTTGATAGGAAGTCCGTAGGTGCACTCATGCACAAGAAGCATGGTCATACAGGCCGGGTTGTGAAGCTGGCTGGCGGTGCAGTACAGAAGGAGCAGGCAGATGGATGGTTGGGTTCAGGCAGGGTCGTCAACAGGCGGGCAGCAGAAGTACAGGAGGGCTAGGCAGGAGGGTGGTCGTAGGCAGTCCAGGGGTCAGTGCAGGCGGAAATCAGCAAAGTCAGGCAGGCCGGGTCGTAGGAACGGGTAATCAAAGTACAGGCAGATCAGGAACACACACCACACGCTGTAGATCAGACAGCAGAGTCTGTGTGCTGCTGAGGTGTTTAAATAAGGCAGCTGGGCTCCAATCAATGAAATCACCCTGCACAACTGTTAACCCTTAGTGACCCCTGTGCTGGTTAGCAGATCCAAGACATGCCTGCATAGGTGCAGAAAGTCCGCTTTAGCCACAGATTCTCTTCCTAACAATTACTATGTGCAATATTCTGCACGGAGCTTCCTATGAATTAGTATGTGCAATATTCTGCATTGAGCTTCCTATGAATTACTATGTGCAATATTCTGCATGGAGTTTCCTAGGAATTACTATGTGCAATATTCTGCATGGAGTTTCCTATGATATACTATGTGCAATATTCTACATGGAGTTTTCTATGATATACTATGTGCAATACTCTGCATGGAGCTTCCTGTGATATACTATGTGCAATATTCTGCATGGAGTTTCCTATGATATACTATGTGCAATATTCTGCATGGAGCAGTGACTGTATACACTATCTGGTGACTGTATACACTATCTGGGACCCTGTATACCCTATCTGGGGCTCTGTATACCCTATCTGGAACCCTGTATACCCCTATCTGGTGACTGTATACCCTATCTGGGACCCTGTATACACTATCTGGGACTCTGTATACCCTATCTGGGACTCTGTATACCCTATCTGGGACCCTGTATACCCTATCTGGGACTCGGTATACCCTATCTGGGACCCTGTATACCCTATCTGGGACCCTGTATACCCTAATCTGGTGACTCTGTATACTATCTGGGGCTCTGTATACTGCTACATGGTGACTCTGTATACTGCTATATGGTCACTCTGTATACTCCTAACTGGTGATGCTGTATACTCCTGACACAAGGGGTGGAAACGACAAGGGGTGAGGCTTATGAGAAGTGGGGGGGTAAAAAAGGAAGGGCGGGGTCTGATGTCCCCCCCATCCTAAAATTTCACCAGCCGCCACTCATTTAGAAAGTTATGGAGTGCTCTTAATTGTGTCCAGGGAACTCTATGTAGCTTTGTGGAGTGGAGTTGTGCTGCCTGCCACAAGTGGGTGCAACAACACAAATTTGATTGGAAAAAAAATCAGCGCAAGGTTCCCCCCAATCCAAAGCAGGCTCTTAGGTCTCGATTATATGATAAATAATTGTTAATGTCTAAATACAATTTTATTAGAATGTTGACTTCTAGTTATATATGTTTATGCTTTCATCATGGTACTGCTATATATTCTACACAGTTGCTTTGTGGTTAGCGCTCAGATCTAGCAACAAATGCTACCTAGCACCTCCCTAAGGTTTTAATGGTGAATGGATATGTGCGTAGGCAAAAGCATATTTGCCATCAGCGCGATACAATTTATCTCTGGCTGATGGCACTTATGCATTCGCCAAAGCACATATGCATTTGCCATTGCAATTCTAGGGAGGTGGTAGCATGGGTGGGATATGAACTCATGACCTAAGTGCTGCTAGCTAAGAGTGATAAAGATTAAGCCACTATGCTGAGTACAATTATACCTAGAATATAAAGAAGTACCATGATTACAGAATGAACATATAGAAATAGAACTCAACATTTTCATAAAATACGAATTAGACATAAAAAGTTTGACATATATAGAATAGAGATATAACTCTTACATCAATGATAATAACATAAATATCAGCAAATGAAGCAAAACAAGTCACGTCTACTAATTTATGATGATTTAGCAATGATCTTGCATTTGTATTTTAAGGGAATATAGATTCTCTTGATCTATGTTCATTCATTAATCATTGTAAAAAAAGATATGTAACATGAAAAATAAATTAACATATAACAGATATTTAACTGTAAATGATAAATACATTTAACTTCACGGAATAGCAGACATTACTCTATTACAGAGTAATCATTCAGAACAACATTAGCAAAAGAAGAAAACAAATTATGCACAATAATTTTAATATAAATAAATAACCACACACTAGAGCACACCCCATATAAGAATAGTTTCGTGGCATATATGTACACACATGATCTTAGTTAACCAATTACCAACCAAGCCTGTTTTTTGGGTTCGGTGGTTATGAGTTAAAAACATATTTTTTTGCTATAAAATTACTTAGAACTCCCAAACATTATATGTTATTTTTTTTCTAACACCCTAGAGAATAAAATGGCGGTCATTGCAAAATTTTATGTCACACCGTATTTGCGCAGCGGTCTTCCCAGCGTATGAGTTCGCTTCTGCGCGCGAGCTCGGCGGGACGGAGCGCTTTAAATTTTTTTTTTTTTAATTATTTATTTTGCTTTTTAGTTTTTATTTTTAAACCATTCTTTTTTTAAAAAAAAATGATCACTTTTATTCCTATTACAAGAAATGTAAACATTCCTTGTAATAGAAAAAAGCATGACAGGTCCTCTTAAATATGAGATCTGGGGCCAAAAAGTCCTCAGACCTCATATTAACACTAAAATGCAAGAAAAAAAATAAATTTGAAAAAAATGACAGAACAAAAAATAAAACGGTCCATTTAAGACCGTTGGGCGGACGTCACTTCTGACGTCATTTCCGTCCTGCCGTACTATGGAGCCGAGTGTGTGGCTGAAGCCGCTCACTCGGCTCACGGACACTGGGGGGGACAGATCGGATCATCTCCGCCACTGCCGGCGGGTCTGGTAAGTGGTGGAGATGACCGGAAAGCGTCAGGAGGGGGGGCACCTCTCCCGCCGCTGATAACAGTGATCTTGCGGCAAATCCGCCGCTAAGACCACTTTTATCCTCTTCAGAATCGCCGGCTGAAAAAAACAATATGTGAATGGTGCCTGCAGCTGCAGGCACCATTCAGATATCACCACTGAAAACCAAGGACGTATATACACGCCCTTGGTCGTCAAGTGGTTAAATACTGTAGTACGGGTCCATATAGGAAACTCGTTGGCAATTGCCAGTTAAGGAACCGCGACTATGCCGAATTGGAATTTACTAATTCATATTTGTGTATTTGTACTCACTTTTCCCATTCACATGTTCACTTAATTGGGAGTAACTAAATGTAGAGTGACTACTTTTTTCTTTATTCTTAGTGAATTAGGCCCTTAGGGCACTTTCACACTGAGGCGTTTTTCAGGCGCTTTTGCGCTAAAAATAGCACATGAAATACACCCCCCCATCCACCCCAGTGTAAAAGCCTGAGTGCTTTCACACTGGGGCGGTATGCTTGCAGGACGTTACAAAAAGTTAAAAAAGCAGTATCTTTGGGGTGGTGCGCTGAGCGGTGTATACACCGCTCCTCCACCGCCCCTGCCAATGAAATCAATGGCAAGTGCTTCTGAAGCAGCTGCACACCGCCTCGGAAGCATGGCGCATCAGCACTTTTAACCCATTTTTAACCCATTATGGGGGGTTAAAAGCGTCCCGCTATAACAGCAGAAAAGTCCCATTGAAAGTGGCGACGCTTTACCGCTACTGCCCCCCCCCCCCGCTCCAGTGTGAAAGTGCCCTTAGTGTCTGGTACCACATCCCTATGAAATTGTGTACAAAAAAAAAAAACCTAACTAAAGAATAGAGGACTTTAAAGGTACCACATATATGTAAAAAGTCAATATTTAATTTTACAAATATTAAAAAAACGTATTTGACATATCAAAAGACAAACATGCTGCATGTAAACATTGCAATTACATGGGTTTGCATTGTTTCCCAATACTCATCATCCCCACCAAACTTGGGCTTCAAAAGTTACAGCAAGCACTCTCCATAATGCTCCAATACACACTGGCAATATGGCTGCTGTGAACCCAGCTATGACTCAACTTGTTATGCACTACATTGTGGGGGGTTCTGGTTTCTTTTGGTGAATTGAAAAGCTTTCAGGACCTAAAGTTTGTAATTTGCAAACTTAAGTCAGAGTTGAACCCCAACTTCAGTCCTAGTTGCTATAGGTAGAAATTTCAGTTTTTTTGTATGTTCTTGTAAATTGGTCCCATTGATTATAGTCAGGGTTGTACAGAAATTAGGACGTAAGTGGAACACGAAGTATATTCACATTTTACAGAGAAGTACAGAGCGTCACACAGACTCGCCATACATAATGAACTATTAATTCCAACAGATCCACAATAATATTTTAGTTGCTGACAAAATGCTAATGCTCATATTTCCTGCTATGTTCAATACTAAGAATTATTTGTATTGTAAGTAGCTGGTCAGGACTGATCACTGCAATAAATTGTTTGCCCTCTGTTCACAGGAGCTGTTACATTTCTTTGTAGCTCTAACAGTGTAAGTATAATGAATATTTGTGGACTAGCATAGGAATTGAGTAATTGTGGGGAATGATATTAATCCTCCCACCCGCGCCATAGCCGAATGACGGCTACAGCGCGGCTCTAAAATGCCGGGAGGACGTCAGACGTCCTCCCATTTGGCTTGTGCTGGGCGCGCTCCCGCGGGCGCGAGCGGCATGTGCACGCGCCGCTCGCGCCCGCGGGAGCGTACCCGCGGGTCGGGCGGACCCGATGTCCGCCGGAGACCCGCGATCTCCTTTCAGAGAGGAGGAACGGGGAACCGCCGAAGTAAACACGGCGGTTCCCCGTTCTGTGAATGGGACACAACAGATCTACTGATCCCTGTCACTGGGATCAGTTAGATCTCTTATGTCCCGACCAGCCCCGCCCCCCCACAGTAAGAACACACCCAGGGAACATTGTTAACCCCTTCACTGCCCCCTGCTGGTTAACCCCTTCACTGCCAATTACATTTATAATTATAGTAAGGGGTGTTAATGAGTTAA
>BLSH010485886.1:712107-724070 GCA_018402905.1 Glandirana rugosa | reverse complement strand
CTGATCACTGCCTTAAATTGTTTGCCCTCTGTTCACAGGAGCAGTTACATTTCTTTGTAGCTCTAACAGTGTAAGTATAATGAATATTTGTGGACTAGCATAGGAATTGAGTAATTGTGGGGAATGATATTAATCCTCCCACCCGCGCCATAGCCGAATGACGGCTACAGCGCGGCTCTAAAATGCCGGGAGGACGTCAGACGTCCTCCCATTTGGCTTGTGCTGGGCGCGCTCCCGCGGGCGCGAGCGGCATGTGCACGCGCCGCTCGCGCCCGCGGGAGCGTACCCGCGGGTCGGGCGGACCCGATGTCCGCCGGAGACCCGCGATCTCCTTTCAGAGAGGAGGAACGGGGAACCGCCGAAGTAAACACGGCGGTTCCCCGTTCTGTGAATGGGACACAACAGATCTACTGATCCCTGTCACTGGGATCAGTTAGATCTCTTATGTCCCGACCAGCCCCGCCCCCCCACAGTAAGAACACACCCAGGGAACATTGTTAACCCCTTCACTGCCCCCTGCTGGTTAACCCCTTCACTGCCAATTACATTTATACAGTAATCAGTGGACATTTAAATTTCTGATCGCTGTATAAATGTCATTGGTCCCAAAAATGTGTCAAAAATGTCCGACATGTCCGCCCCGATATCGCAGTCCCGATAAAAATCGCAGATCGCCGCCATTACCAGTAAAAAAAAAAATTAATAAAAACGCCATAAATCAATGTCCATAGTTTGTAAATGCTATAACTTTTGCGCAACCCAATTAATAAACGCCGATTGCGATTTTTTTTACCAAAAATATGTAGAAGAATATAAATCGGTCAAAACTGATGAATAACTTTGTTTTTTTATTTTTTATTTTTGGATATTTATTATAGCAAAAAGTAAAAAATATTGTTTTTTTTTCAAAATTGTCGCTCTTTTTTTGTTTATAGCGGCGATCAGAAATGACGCAGAGGGGATCAAATACCACCAAAAGAAAGCTCTATTTGTGGGAAAAAAAGGACGCAAATTTTGTTTGGGTACAACGTCGCACGACCGCGCAATTGTCATTCAAAGAGCGACAGCGCTGAAAACGGAAAATTGGTTCGGGCAGGAGGGGGGTTAAGTGCCCAGTAAGGAAGTGGTTAATGTATATGGCATGAACAAAACATGCCCACAAACCTTCCCCTTTAGCACATGTCACCGGTCTTATAAAATTCTTGCAAAGATCAACTGCTGGGAACCAATTTCCTGTGGATGTGGGCATGCAACCCAAAACTACATCTCCCCAGAGCCTTTTCCGTATGCACAGTGTGTGAAAGGCTCTTGTGAGTGAAAAGCAGCAGCACGGTTTTGTTAGGAAACAAAGTAGTGCATGGGAAAAGTTGGACAAAGAGGAGAGGAGATGGATAGACAAGGTTCTGTAGTTCAGTATGTAAGGCTGCCAGCGCTGGTTGGGATTTCAGCTTAGCAAAAGCACTGAGCTGTCAGCTAAAACAGGATGTTAGGGCTACACCAGGGCCGATCCTAGCGTCACAGACGCCTGGGTGCAGAAATATTTCTGGCGCCCCCACATGGGCGTGGTCATCTTACTAACTCCCCCCTTTGCAAAGGTTTCTATGGCAGAGACTTAAACACAGATGCTCCCCTAAGGAGTCTTTATTACCCCAATATCCTCCCACGATCTCTTAACAATAAACAAAATGCAGGAAGAGAAGTGGAGCAATCTAATGGGACCTGGACCGGGGCCTCTCTAATGGACACAGAGAGGGCTTCTGTTAGAGAGTCTGTTAGAAAGAGACCACACACATACTGCAGACATGATACAAGAGATGGTCAGAGACTGCAGACATAGTACAGGAGATGGTCAGAGACTGCAGACATAGTACAGGAGATGGTCAGAGACTGGAAACATAGTACAGGAGATGGTCAGAGACTGCAGAAATAATACAGCAGATGGTCAGAGACTGCAGAAATGACACCGCTGATGGTCAGAGACTGCAGAAATGATACAGGAGTTGGTCAGAGACTGCAGACATGATACAGCAGATGGTCAGAGACTGCAGAAATGATACAACAGATAGATGGCCAGAGACTGCAGACATGATACAGGAGAAGGTCAGAGACTGCAGACATGATACAGGAAATGGTCAGAAACTGCAGAAATGATACAGGAGATGGGCAGAGACTGCGGACATGATACAGGAAATGGTCAGAGACAGCGGACATAATACAGGAGATGGTCTGAGACTACAGACATGATACAGGAGATGGCCAGAGACTGCGAACATGATACAAGAGATGGTCAGAGACTGCAGACATGATACAGGAGACGGTTAGGGACTGCAGACAGGATAGAGGAGATGGTCAGAGACTGCAGACATGATACAGCAGAAGGTCAGAGACTGCAGAAATGATACAGGAGATGGGTTAGAGGTAGTGTTGAGCTAACCCGGACTGTAACGTTCGGGTCCGTACCAAACTTTCGGGTGTCCGGGGCCCGGACCCGAACATTTCAAAAAACGTTCGGGTTCGGGGTTCTGGTATTTTATTCCACGTGTTGAGAAGCTGCAGGGCAGCCAATCAACAAGCGTTTCACTGGTTTGCCCTTAGAAGCCATCACAGCCATGCCTACTAATGGCATGGCTGTGATTGGCCAGTGCATCATGTGACCCAGTCTCTTTATAAGCTGGAGTCACTTGATGCTGCAGTCACATGCTTTTGGGTTAGCTGTAGGGAGAGGAAGCTGACGGCGTCAGGGAGAGATTAGAGACATTTTAACAACATCTGATCCTGCATTCTGAGATAGATTACTACTGCTGTGCTGTTGCTCTGAGGACAGATAGCAGAAATTTGAGATTTCACATACCGCTGCTTTGAGTTGCAGATCAAACTCTGCATAAAACAACGATCGCTACGATCGTGCTCAACGATCAAATTGTTGGAGGAATTTGAGATTTCACATACTGCTGCTTTGAGTTGCAGATTGCAGATCAAACTCTGCCTAACACAATGATCGCTACGATCGTGCACAACAATCAGATTGTTGGAGTAATTTGAAATTTCACATACTGCTGCTTTGAGTGACACATTGCAGATCAAACCCTGCCTAACACAACGATCGTTACGATCGTACACAACGATCAGATTGTGGGATCGTACACAACGATCAGATTGTGGGATCATACACAACGCTCACATTGTGGGATTGTGGGTAATTTGAGATTTCACATACTGCCGCTTTGAGTTGCAGATTGCAGATCAAACTCTGCCTAACACAACGATCGTTACAATCGTACACAACGATCAGATTGTGGGATCGTACACAACGCTCAGATTGTGGGATTGTGGGTAAATTGAGATTTCACATACTGCTGCTTTGAGCGATCTGACTGCACTAGGTAGAGGGACAGATTATTGTTCAAAAACCATCTCCTAGTTCTAAAGGGAGAGGTTTTAGCTGCAGCTGTAAGTGACACATTATTGTTCAAAAATCATCTCCTAGTTTATTTGATTTTAATTTATTTTCCCTATCCCCATTTTTTTGTAGGGCACTTGCCCCACTCTTACCCCCATTTTACTTCCTTTTGCAGCCCTCTAGCACTTGCCAGGACTTTGTTACAGCCATTTTTGTGCCTAAAAGTTCGGGTCCCCATTGACTTCAATGGGGTTCTGGGTCCGGGATAACGTTCGGGCAACGTTCGGGTGCAGAACCCGGACTTTTTCCCAAAGTTCGGATGGACCCGCAGAACCCGAACGTCCAGGTGTTCGCTCAACTCTAGTTAGAGGCTACAGACATAATACAGGAGATGGTCAGAGACTGCAGACATGATACAGGAGATGGTCAGAGACTGCAGACATGATACAAAAGATGGTCAGAGACTGCAGACATGATACAAGAGATGGTCAGAGACTGCAGACATGATACAAGAGATGGTCAGAGACTGCAGACATGATACAGGAGAAGGTCGGAGACTGCAGACATGATACAGGAGATGGTCAGAGACTGCATACATGATACAGGAGGTGGGCAGAGACTGCAGACGTGATACAGGAGATGGTCAGAGACTGCAGACATAATACAGCAGATGGTCAGAGACAGAGTCTGCAAAAATGATACAGGATATGGGTAGAGACTACAGACATTATACAGGAGATGGACAGAGACTGCGGACATGATAGAGGAGACAGAGACTGCAGACAGGAAACAGAAGATGGTCAGAGACTGCAGACATGATACAGCAGATGGTCAGAGACTACAGACATGATACAGCAGATGGTCAGAGACAGCGGACATGATACAGGAGATGGTCAGAGACTGCAGACATGATACAGGAGATGGGCAGAGACTGCGGACATGATACAGGAGATGGTCAGAGACTGTAGACATTGTATAGGAGATTGCCAGACTGCAGACATGATACAAGAGATGGTCAGAGACTGCAGACATGATACAGGAGACGGTTAGGGACTGCAGACAGGATAGAGGAGATGGTCAGAGACTGCAGACATGATACAGCAGATGGTCAGAGACTGCAGAAATGATACAGGAGATGGGTTAGAGACTACAGACATAATACAGGAGATGGGTTAGAGACTACAGACATAATACAGGAGATGGTCAGAGACTGCAGACATGATACAGGAGATGGTCAGAGACTGCAGACATGATACAAAAGATGGTCAGAGGCTGCAGACATGATACAATACAAAACAAGGTCACTGTCCACCACCTATAACTGGCCACTACAGCAAGGAGCTATGGAGGGGCATCTACACACAAACAACAAAAGAATTCCAATGCTCAACTTACCGACCAGTCTGTCACCAAACAAATTCACCTGTCTAACAGTAGCGTTTAAAAGGCAGGGGATTGGTTACACACATTTGCAAGTGCATGCGTAAGCTGCAGGCCCCGTCATTAGGCCACGGCTGGGTGTCTGGTCCTGTATCTTTTAGGAGGGATGGGCTCCTCCAGTCACCTGTCCTCCATCTATCCATTAAATTGCATGTGCTTCCATTGTGAAGCCTCATATATAGAGTTAGGTCTGCAGTATACAGGGAGCCTTGACGGGGCCTGATACAGGAGATGGTCAGAGACTGCAGACATGATACAGCAGATGGTCAGGGACTTCAGATATGATACAGCAGATGGTCAGAAACTGCAGAAATGATACAGGAGATGGGCAGAGACTGCAGACATGATACAGGAGATGGACAGAGACTGCAGAAATTATACAGGAGATGGGCAGAGACTGCAGACATGATACAGGAGATGGGCAGAGACTGCAGACATGATACAGGAGATGGACAGAGACTGCAGACACGATACAAGAGATGATCAGAGACTGCAAAGATGATGGAGCAGATGGTCAGAGACTGAAGACATGATACAGGAGATGGTCAGAGACTGCAGACATGATACAACAGATGGTCAGAGACTGCAGACATGATACAGCAGATGGTCATAGACTGCAGACATGATGCAACAGATGGTCAGAGACTGCAGACATGATACAACAGATGGTCAGAGACTGCAGACATGATACAACAGATGGTCAGAGACTGCAGACATGATGCAGGAGATGGTCAGAGACTGCAGACATTATACAGGAGAAGGTCAGAGACTGCAGACATGATACAGGAGATGGTCAGAGACTGCAGAAATGATACAGAAGATGGGCAGAGACTGCAGACATGATACAGGAGATAGGCAGAGACTGCAGGCATAATACAGCAGATGGTCAGAGACTGCAGACATGATACAGGAGATGGGCAGAGACTGCAGACATGATACAGAAGATGGTCAGGGACTGCAGAAATGATACAGGAGATGGGCAGGGACTGCAGAAATGATACAGGAGATGGGCAGAGACTGCGTACATGATACAGGAGACAGTTAGAGACTGCAGACAGGATACAGGAGATGGTTAGAGACTGCAGACATGATACAGGAAATGGCCAGAAACTGCAGAAATGATACAGGAGATGGGCAGAGACTGCAGAAATGATAAAGGAGATGGGCAGAGACTGCAGACATGATACAGGAGATGGGCAGACTGCAGAGATGATACAGGAGGTGGTCAGAGACTGCAGAGATGGTACAGGAGATGGTCAGAGACTGCAGAGATGGTACAGGAGATGGTCAGAGACTGCATACATACTACAGTAGATCAATGCAGCCTACCATTGCCCATTAAATGCAGCTTATCAGTGCCCATAAATGCAGCCTGTTCAGTGCCCATGTGCTCAGCCAGTTCAGTGACCATAAATGCAGCCTGTTCAGTGCCCATCAATGCAGCCTCACCAGTGCCAATCAGCTCAGCTTCACCAGTGCCTAACCGCACAGCTTCACCAGTGCCCATCAATGCAGCCTCATCAGTGCCGCCTCACCAGTGTCCATCAACGCAGCCTGATCAGTGCCCACCAGTGCCACCTCATTAATGCAGGCCATCAGTGCCACCTCAGCAATGCAGCCTATTAGTGCCGTATCATCAGTGCAGGCTATCAGTGCTACTTCATCAGTACCACCTCATGAGTGCCACCTCATCAGTGCCACCTCATCAGTGCCCGCCAGTGCTACCTCATCAGTGTCCATCAGTGCTGCCTCATCAGTGCCTACCAGTGGCCATCAGTGCTGCCTCCTCAGTGCCTCCTCATCAGTGCCGAGCAGTGCTGCCTCATCAGTGCATACCAGTGCTGCTTATCAGTGCCACATCAGTAGTGCCTATCAGTGCATACCAGTGCCACCTCATCAGTGCCACCTAATGAGTACCCATAAGTGAAAAATGTTATATCAGAAACTCACCTCATTGTGGCCATTACACTCAGTCTGTCCATTAATTTTCAAGGCAATCCCGCCCCCCCTCCTCTGGACTACATCTCCCATAATTATTTGCAGTACAGAAGGGGGGGGAGGGAGGAACACTGTGCTCCGTTTTCCTCCCCTAACCTATGTACTGCGGGGAGAGTGAAGGGAGGAGGGAACAGACATAGGGAGGAGAGCGGCGGGATGCTGGGAGAAGGCAGACATGAGTCCACAGCTATCTTCTTTATGACAGATGCAGGGCCAGGCAGCTTCCCAGAGGGTGGTGGCCGCGAGATGAGAAGAACCCGCTCTGTCCAGTGAATGAGGAGGAGCGGCTTCAGCCTGTGTGCTGCTTGTAGCATCACCGCCGCTCCTCCTCTGAGTATCATTCACTGGACAGAGCGGGCTCTTCTCATCTCACGGCCGCCGCCCTCCTGGAAGCTGCCAGGCCGAGATCAGCCCTGAAAAAGTGGAGAGGAGCGAAAAGAGAACTCTTAAGCCTCGTACACACGGTTCGACGGTCGTACGACCGAACGGACCAAATCATATGTTGGCTGTTGTATCTAGCATACTGACATGCATTACATGATCGTACGACCAAGCTGAACGTAGTGTTGTGTTATAAATGTATTAAGAGAAAGTTCAGGTGCATGTAATTTGTGTCTGGCTGTTCCTGACTTCTGAGCATGCGTGTTTTGCACAATACAACTTGTTGGACCAACTTCTCTGTACACACGATACAACGGTCGTAAGACTGCTTGTTGGTACTACAAAGTTTCCGCACATACACTTCATTTATTGATGGCTGCATATATTTTAAACGTGTGTGTGTGTCATATGAGTCTGGTGAAGGCGTGGTGAAATTAAAGGGGTGGGGATTATTTATGCTCCCTTCCACTGCACCATATTACGGATTAGATGATCCTCAGAAACCTACAGTTTTGTGATAACAAATTGATATTCAACTGTCAAGAGAGATACAGTACATGCATAGATCAAGTGAAATTTTAGTACTCAGATATAGGTTTGTGTTTTTGCATTCTCATGGATGTAGCCCTTGCATAAAAAGTTTGAGATGTTGGCCTATGCTTTCTGTTTATAATCAGCTTATAGTGGTAACTAACCTTCATGTTAATACAAGAAAAACTGTGTGCGCTGCCACCTAGTGGTTAGGGATAAAAGGAAAGTGAAAAAACTCAGGGTAGGCTGCTGCTGACACTAAAATGTGTTCCCACATCCAACAGATCAGCTCAAATAAGAATGTATCTGCGCTGCCTCTACAATTACAACTTGGTGAATAAACAAAGTGTGTAATCTTCACTCTATATATAAATATTTGTGCCAATACAAATAGTGCAAATTGAGCAATAAAAACATGATAAAAGAATAAAGTGATCAATGTGCAAAACAATGAGAAGGTAAGTAGAATAAAAGAGTCACTACATATATGATAAGTTCATCTGAATAGGTAATCTCCCAGGGAATGGAGAAAGGTATGATGAGAAACGGAAGACACCCTGCTCCACAGGCAATACACAGTCCAATTTCCCACTGCAGACAAACGTGAAGTTTTTCCTCTAATATCAAGGGGGGTTCAGGAAGAAAGTGCTTGTGCTCCAAATATAAGTGCAATAGGCAAGCCATCACCAGATAGATTGCACGCTCACCTCAAATACTCGACCCCCAGGGGTCACACCAGCATAATGGATCAGGACTAGAGTTGAGCGAACCCGAACTGTAAAGTTCGGGTCCATACCGAACTTTGGGGTGTCCGTGACCCGGACCTGAACCCGGACATTTGAAAAAGGGTTTGGGTTCTGGGTTCGGGTATTTAATCACGCATGTTGAATAGCTGCAGGGCAGCCAATCAACAAGCGTTTCACTGGTTTGCCCTTAGAAGCCATCACAGCCATGCCTACTAATGGCATGGCTGTGATTGGCAAGTGCATCATGTGACCAGCCTCTTTATAAGCTGGAGTTAATTAGTGCTGCATGTCACATGCTCTCTGGGTAGTGAAGGGAGAGGATGCTGCCGGCTCTGTGAGGGACAGATTGCAGATATAATAACATCTCATCCTGCATTACAGAACGATCTGATTGTGGACTAGGTAGAGATTACTACTACTACTACTGCTTTCAGGGACAGATTGCAGATCTAATAACATCTCATCCTGCATTACAGAATGATCTGACTGGACTAGGTAGAGTCTACTGCTTAGAGGGACAGATTATTGTTTTAAAATCATCTTCTAGTTCTATAGGGTCAGGTTCCTGCTGTTGCTGTAAGGGACAGATTATTGTTCTAAAATCATTTTACTTCCTTTTGCAGCCCTCTAGCACTTTCCAGGACTTTTTTACAGTCCTTTTTGTGCCGAAAAGTTCGGGTCCCCTTCTTCAATGGGGTTCGGGGTAAAGTTCGGGTCAAGTTCGGTACCGAACCTGGACTTTTTCCCAAAGTTCGGCCCAACCCACCGAACATGAACATCCAGGTGTTCGCTTAACTTTAATCAGGACTTGCCCTGATAGTTGATCGTCTTTTTCTTTTACAGCAGTCTCCTTAGCAGTGATTCCTCCATGTATCCACATGTAACGAGAGGGGTGAAGGAGGGGGGGAAGCAATATAGTGTAGTACTTCAAGCTATGCAACAAATCCACCTCACACTCCCAAATGGACACTCACATTTTTGTTCATTAAAAGCAAGCATGTATGTATAAAAACAGTCACGGTTTTTCTCCTGGAAAGGATCACACGCCGCATGGCTATTTCCACGTGTATCCACCAAACCATCAAGATTTCCTGAGGAAGCCACGTGGATGGTGACGATACACGTGAAACTAGCCAGGCTGGGAGATTATCTATTCAGGTGAACTTATCATACACACTTTGATTGTTTATTCACCAAGTTGTAATTGTAGAAGCAGCACTGATACATTTTTATTTGAACTAACCTTCATGGGCAGCAATCAGTATGGAATTTTCCAATAACCAGAAGTGACAGAGGAAAGAAAACAATATGCATTACAGTAGATAATGAGCACATAACAACCCATATTGTTACAGGATACAATCTTACCTGACATTAGGCAGAAATTCTACATTTCCTTGACATAATGCCAAGGATATTAAACAGATGGAAAAAGGACAGGAAACACCCCATGCAGCACTGGGCTTTTTTAACAATCTGGGTCTTCTAGTTCAGCCTTTCTCAACCTTTTTTACCTTTAAGGAACCCTTGGTAAATTGTTTTATATCTTGAGGAATCCCTAAGAAAAAAATTTCAGATCTACAGCTAATGGAACATTGATGTAATCAAAGAGCTGTTGATAAACAAATTATTTTTAGAAATAACATTAAATAGAATAGAATAAATATTAAAACTTACCTCCTTAGGCTTCATGCACACAGGACTTTAAAAAAACAGCCAAAAAACATCAGTAGCCTATCAGGGATGTTTTCAGCTTTTACCAGCATTATATTACCGCAGTTTCGTCGCGTTTTTTCCAGTTTTTAAAGGGCCAGCGTTTTTTTTTCAATTGGTCTAAAACGTCCAAAAACATTGGGGGTTGAAGTTTTTGCGCGTTTTTGGACATTTTTAAGTGTTTGAACATTTTACAGCTGAAAACAGTCCAAAAAAACCCTCAGCTCTTGGGGTTTTTTTGCAGCTCAAAAACATCACTGCTAAAAACAGCTGATAACAGGCTGTGTGTGCATGAACATCGAGGGTTTATTGACTGTAGAAAAAAAACTTCTGCAGCTGAAAACAGCTGCTGAAAAACAGTCAAAATGTCATGTGTGCATGAGGCCTTAATGTGCTTGCTTTTCTCTGCATCAATGTTGTTAAATTTAGAGTCAAACCTGAGATAAGCAGTGTATGGGGCACAGCAGGGCAGAGCAAAGGATGGGGGGGGGGGGCAGTAGTAGTTCCCGTCAGATGAAAAGCAGTGCTACTGTAACAGATTTCAGTTTTGGCATGCCAAACTCACCAGCCTTCTTCTTTCGCCCATCCCATGTGATGTCACATACAAGCGCCTTGGATGGACAGGAGGGGAGGGCCAGTAGCAATCAGTGCCATCTAGGTGGGGACGCAATCTATTACCTTTCCTGCAATCAATGGGTAGATCAAAACAGAACCCCAAGGACTTCTTGTAGAACCCTGGTTGAGAAACCCTGCCCTAGTTCAACTGTTTACAAATAACCAAAAGTCAACACAACATATCAAAGTATTTCATGGCAGTGGGATAGATTAAACAAAAGTGATCCATTGGACCAGGCAATCTATTTAAAATTCTTAAAGCATATATCACTGCGCTACCCTGTAAAAAAATGAAAGTCTCTATCCGGACACAGCTGCAGAATGCCAAGTGGGGGATTGGCCAATGGAGAACAGATGAAAGTGGAGAAAATTCTGCGCTTGTGTCACAAACTCACAACAAATAAAATTACAAATAAATCAAACCCATGTGTAACTCAAAATGTGACATATAAATGTGAAATACAATCTGAAATAACAGAATAAGTGTGTAGGTCAACATATATCATAAATAACCTTACACAAAAATAAATGGGTGAAACAAACAAAAATCCATACGATATATGTGATAAATTCAAAAGTCCAAAACATATAATGAATTCCAGGTTTAATGACAGCCAGAATATTCATATATAGAGTCCTCCACCACACCAATCCAAATGTGCATGGTTCCTCCACCAGACAAAAATTCCCCTTACCAGAGCTCCATGACCCTCTGTTACGGAGGGTCAATAGACGCTTGCGTGGACTCTAGGCCTCCACTCAGCCTCCGATAATGGATGTTCACTATTTCAACTTTCAATGCTTGTCATGGGGTCCGTGCAACCATATGGAAGAAAGACCGCAATAGTGTGATACCATTAAAAGCAAACACGTTTATTAACCGCTTCCCGACCGCGCGCCGTCTTTTCACGGCGGCAGTCGGGGAGCTGGGCGCGAATCGTATCACTTGTAGGTAATAGCCTCCGACTCACCTCCGGATCTCAGGTGCGTTCGCAGATAACTGGGAGGCATTGTCTCCCAGTACCTCGAGACCATTCCCCTTAAAAACAGACCACCTCCTTGGTACGTGTAAACCTAACCACACCACCTCCTGAGATATATACTTATAAGACCGACAGTAATTTGGACCTTAAGTAATA
>BLSH010485886.1:666699-711805 GCA_018402905.1 Glandirana rugosa | reverse complement strand
AATCGCAGATCGCCGCCATTACTAGTAAAAAAAAAATAAATAAATAAAAACCCCAGAAATGAATTCTCACCATCCATAAACGCGGCCACTTTTGCGCAAACCAATCAATAAACGCAGATTGCAATTTTTTTTATCGCAAATATGAGGAATTATATAAATCGGCCAAAAACGGTGAAAAAAAATGTTTTTTTATATTTTTTTTTTGGATTTGAATTTTAGCAAAAAGTAAGAAATTTGGGTTTTTTTTGCAAAATGGTCGCTCTTCTTTTGTTTATAGCGGCGATAAGAAATGACGCAGAGGCGATCAGATACCACCAAAAGAAAGCTCTATTTGTGGGGAAAAAAGGACGCAAATTTTGTTTGGGTACAACGTCGCACGACCGCGCAATTGTCAGTCAAAGCGACGCAGCGCCGAATCGAAAACCTTCCGGGGCTGAAGTGGTTAAAAAATAGTGCACTTACAGGAAATCCAAGAATAGTAGGCGCTGAATGTCAGAATTGAACCATAAGCAGAGTAGCGGTGGGATCCAAAACAGCACTTCAGCTCAATCGATTTCGTCCCAATGGACTTCTTCTGGAGCATTTATACATCTAGCCATCTTGACCATATACTGTATTTACAAACCTGCAGTGCCACTGCATTTGTGCAATTATTGTAATCGAATTGGTCTGCATGGTTTCTTTGGATAATGTTCTCTATTTGGTAACATGAAATAACTGGTAATGCAATACCATATTGTAGACATTGTACAAAGGTTCTTTATGCGACCCCTCTTAATCTTTCTATGGTACTCCTGATGCTATAGATTATAATGTAATTCCTTTGATTATAAGGAAACTTGTAAATGGCACAGATTGTAGTTGCAATGGCATGGGTTATGGGTTATGTTTGTGAGATTACTGGCATAACTGATATGTGATTAGATGTAGAATTATGTATTAACCTTGTAACATAGAGCTTTGCACAATCTACTCATTTAGAAGGTAAATATCAGTATTATGTTTTCAGTAAAGTTCAACAATTATCCATTTCATATGCCCGTGGTGGGGCTAATTTATGAAAACTGAAAGTCTAGTTAGTCAAAATGTATTTGTAAGTCTAGGAAAGAGTAGAGAAGGTTTTATTTCCGTGGAAGGTTTTTACTGATGTATGTGACCCACTGGAGAGATCACTCTCACTTCCCATGAGGATAAGACGTGACAGGAAGTCTCTCCAGTTGGGACACAGACAACCAAATCCTTCTTTTACAGTACAATGGTGAAAATTTAGAGCAGTGGCCACCAAGCTGGGACTTGAATGCAGCCCCTTGCTGGCCTTTAACTGGAAGTTCTGGAACAAAATTTGTTCCAACAAGACCAACAATGGGGCGCTATTCCACCCATTGACACAAATATGGACACAATTTCTTTCAATGATGTTTTACTGACAGCATTTTAGGGCATGATTCCTCTCACTAACCACAGGCACTAGGCTATTTTTTACTTATAAACCCTGGGCCACGGTTTACTCTTACTGACCGACTGTAGGGCATTTTCTACTCCCACGGACCAAGTTTGGCCCTCCTCAAGATTCAAGTACAGTGAAATGGTTCTTTGCTAAGAAAGTTTGAGGAACCATGGGTTAGAGCCTCTGTCAGGTTATTATTATGGTTTGTGTCTTTCTGTTTCAGTGAAAACTACTCCCCATGTTTCCTAATCTGCAATCACAAGGACAGTAATCAGGTGACATGTTCTCAAAGGGGTCCCAGACAGCAGTATAAATTTGACAGAAGTAAAAAATGTTATGTTTAGAGTTTGACTTAAAGCAAATAAAATTAGAATGTGGATTTGTTGCCTACAGCACATAACTAAGGTTGGTTTAATTTCCTCTGACCTTTTAACAGGTAATTTGATTGATCGGTTGCTGCTTTAACACCTTTTTCATTCAGTTTTCACTTATGAGCTCTCCTGTATGTGGTGTGAATGAAAAGCCCTTAACCATTTGCTTACTGGGCACTTAAACCCCCCTCCTGCCCAGACCAATTTTAGGCTTTCAGCGCTGTTGCATTTTGAATGCCAAGTGTGCGGTACCCAAAAAAATGTTTTATCATTTTTTCCCACAAATAGAGCTTTCTTTTGGTGGTATTTGATCACCTCTGCGGTTTTTATTTTTTGTGCTATAAACAAACAAAGAGCGACGATTTTGAAAAAAGAACAATATTTTTTACTTTTTGCTATAATACAAATCCAAAAAAAAAAATAGATAAAAAAAAAATATTCATTGAGTTTGACCTATATATATTCTTTTACATATTTTTGGTAAAAAAAAAAAAAAAATCGCAATTGGCGTATATTGATTGGTTTGCGCAAAAGTTATCACGTCTTCAAACTATGGGAATTGATTTATGGCGTTTTTATTATTTTTTTTAACTAGTAATGGCGGCGATCTGCAATTTTTATCGGGACTTTGATATTGGGGCGGACATGTCGGATATTTTTGACACTTTTTTGGGACCAATGACATTTATACAGCGATCAGACATTTAAATATCCACTAATTACTGTATAAATGTCACTGGCAGGGAAGGGGTTAACACTAAGGGGGCAGTGAAGGGGTTAACTGTGTTCCCTGTATGTGTTCTAACTGTGTGGGGGTAGGGCTGGCAGGGACATAACAGATCTAGTTGATCCCAGTGACAGGGATCAGTAGATCTGTTATGTCCCCCTTCACAGAATGGAGAACCGCTGTGTTTACGTCGGCAGTTCCCCGTTCTGCAGCTCTGACAGTCGATCACGGGTCATGAGTGGACATCGAGTCCACCCAACCCGCGGGCATGCCTACGCAGCATGCGGCGGCCGCGCACCGCTGCCACCTGTGAGTGTCCGCGCTGGAAGTGTGCATAAGGTCGGACGTCCATGGATGTCTGCCAGGCAATTCAGATCCGCGCTGTAGCCATCTTTTGGCTATAGCGCGGATCTGAACTCGTTAAACTGCTGCAGAAATTGGAGTGTTGCAAATAAAATACAGCCTCCCATCTATTTAAGGTATAATTCTATAGTACAAAATACACAAAGTAAAACTGGCTACAAAATTATAAAATTTTCTTTGTGACTGAGTGGATACCTGTTGGAGCCACTGGTTTTCCTCCTTCCTAGTTATTGGCCCTCTGAATTAGGAGCTGGGGACATGCCCGGGAAGACGTTCTTCACAGCCAATCTCGCATTTGCAGTTATCTCCCTGGACTAGTTGGAGTTCCGCTGGTATAAGGCGAATGAGCTGAAAACAGGACAACCCCAGGCTACCCCCCCCCCTCCTTTTTTTTCCCCCCTTTTGTTTGGCTTTGCTCTTTTAACCTTTTTGATTATGACCAGTTAGTTCTACTACCAGGTTTTGTTTGGGATGAAATCTCTGCACACCCGCTGCTTGTTCTTGCGGCGGCTGGGCAGAGATAGGGACAGCAAGGGATTCCCCTTGCCATTAGGGTTTATATGTATGTGTGTGGAGTTGTTTTTTTTTATTTTCTTTGCGTTGGGTTGGTATGTGCTCACATATGACATAAGTGCTGATGTGGAGTTGGCTTACTCTGGATTGCATAATTGTTGGATGACGTCCTGCTGCGGGACTGTCAGGGACCGGATTAATTTCTTTACCCCCTTAGAATGGCACCTAAGGCATTCAAGGAACTAAAAATTATATTGTGGAATATCAGGGGGCTTAATTCTAAATTTAAAAGGGTCCTACTTTTCAGATACCTTAAGCCGCGGGCCCCACAACATATAGTCCTGCTGCAGGAAACTCACCTTATGGGTAGCAAGACTCTGTCACTGAGGAAACCATGGATCCAAAGAACCTTCCATGCAACTTATTCTAATTATTCTAGGGGAGTCTCTGTCCTAATTAACAAATCTTTGCCCTGTGAAATAGAGCAGGTCCACACAGACCCGCAGGGGAAATATGTTATTCTTGTGTTAACGATTTGGCAGTAAAAATATGTGTTGGTGAATGTCTATGTACCTCCTCCCTTCAACTCTGATCTGTTACATACTGTGTTAGAAAGAGTGGTTCCGCATTGCCCAGCAAAAATAGTCATTATGGGGGACTTCAACGCAATTCTCTCTCCTACTTTGTATAGGCCAATTTCGGCCAAGCAGTTCTCAGGGGAGCTGGCCATCTGTGCTAAGGCGGCGGGCCTCACTGAAATCTAGCAATGGAGAAACCCAGAGGCAAAAGTATATTCATGTTTCTCCGCATCCTTTTAAACAGCTTATCGCATGGATTTGGCGTTTGCCAACCCATGTGTGTTGGTGGATGTGACATCTATTACTTATTTGCCTGGTGGTTTATCCGATCATAGCCCGCTAGAACTGATAATTCGCACTAGACTAAGCGCTATGGCTCCTTGTGGCGGCTGGGCGCTAGCTGAATATCTCACCCTGAAATATCAAAAAAGACACCCAAGGTTATAACAGACTTCTGGGAGCAAAATAAGGGCACGGCATCTCCCCCCATGATATGGGACGCCTTTAAAGCCTACACTAGGGGGCATTATATCTCAGAGATAGCTGCGGTGGGGAGAGAGTGGACCCTCAGGGAGCGTATGTTGCAGGAGGCGGTCCTGGAGAGAGAAAATGTCTTTGCTTCCAGACCCTCCTCCGACAACTATGATTTACTGGCCTCGGCTAAGAGGGACCTGCACTTGCATATGGTTGAGGTGACAAAGTTGGATCTCCTCTCTTCCAGACAGCGGTTCTTCGAACAGGGGGATAAAAATGGGCACTTTCTGGCGATGTTATCTCAGCATGATTTCCCAATAACATTGATCCCCGAACTTAAAGTAAAAACTGGTGACTCTATTACCTCACCTGATGATATTCTGGAAGAGTTCAGAACCTATTATGAGTCTTTTTACGCCTCGTCCTTAACTTCGGGTCCAGACCCTTCTGGCATGGTGTCTCTATTGGACACTGTCGCTCTTGGATGGTTGTCGGATGGGGAGAGATCATCCCTGGTGAGGCCAGTCTCGGAGGAGGAAGTGGGAGAGAGCATTGGGTCCTTTGTCAATGGCAAGGCTTCCGGCCCAGATGGGATACCCATTGAGTTCTGCAAATCACATGTGGAACTCATGGCCCCACTCATGGCGGATATGTTTACTCAGTGGCTGGAGGAGGGGAGTCTCCCTCCTTCCTTGAGAGAAGCTCATGTGGTGCTGATATACAAACCCCCAAAAGACCGCACCGCGTGTGCATCCCACAGACCGATTGCACTCCTTAACTGTGGTTTTAAAATATTAACCAAACTGCTGGTGAGGAGGCTGGGTACCATTCTTCCCTCGGTCATAGATGAGATCAGACAGGGTTCATTGCCCGTAGGACTACTGATGTCAATCTTAGGAGGATGTTCACTAATATTCACGCTCCCCACTCCAATGTTGGGTCCAGATTCATTGTCTCTCTTGATATTGAGAAGGCATTTGACACTGTAGAATGGTCCTATCTATGGGAGGTGTTGCGTAGAATGGGGTTTCCACTCCTCTTCATTTGTTGGTTGCAAACTATTTATCAGTGTCCCAGTGGAATGATCCGATTAGGAGGGGGTCTCTCATCCAAGTTTTGGCTGTATAGAGGGACTAGGCAGGGCTGCCCTCTCTCTCCGGCCCTTTTTGCGATTGCCATGGAGCCTGTGGCAGAGGCTCTGAGGATCTCTCCGAATGTTCGGGGACTAAACATCGTCTGGCCGGAGGAGAGGTACTATTGTTTCTGAATGATGCAGGTCCCACTTTGGAGGGGGCCCTGCATATCTTGGAGGAGTTCACAAGGTGACGGGCTTGAGAGTCAATTGGTTCAAGTCCCTTTTATTCCCCATAGACCCCAATGCCCACCAGACAGCTTCCTCGTCTCTGCAACTCCAACAGGTAGAAAATTTCACATATCTGGGGATCATATTCTCTCGTGATCCAGCCGACTATATTAGTCCTAATTTGCTACCTGCAAACTGCAGACTGAAGGCATGGGAGCAGTTGCCCCTGTCCCTACTAGGATGAATTAACCCAATAAAAATGAAAGTCATTCCAAAATGTACATACTTATACAGGAACTCCCCCCAATGGATCCCAAAATGCTTCTTCACACAACTGAACCAGCTGTTCTCCTCTTTCCTCTGGGGGGACTAAACCCCCAAGGTACAAGCTTGCGACCCTGATGAGACCCGTTTCTCATGGAGGGTTTGCCTTCCCCAATTGCTACAAGTATTATTCGGCTACACAGCAGGTGATGGCTAGGTGGTGGTTATGCCCGTACCGTCATAACAGCTACAATTCTAGAGGCGGCGGGGCTGCGGTCCTTGGAGGCATTGCAGAACCTTTTGTTTCGAGGACCAAAGGCACCTTATCCACTGACGCCGTCCATGCTCACCATGCTGAAGGTGTGGAGGGCTGGACTAGCATGTAGTGACTCTGTATACTGCTATCCATGGCTCTGTATACTGCGATATGTTGACTCTGTATACTGCTATCTGGGGCTCTGTATACTGCTATATGGTGACTCTGTATACTGCTATCTGGGGCTCTGTGTACTTCTATATGGTGACTCTGTATACTGCTATACGGTGACTCTGTATACTGCGATATGTTGACTCTGTATACTGCTATCTGGGGCTCTGTATACTGCTATATGGTGACTCTGTATACTGCTATCTGGGGCTCTGTGTACTTCTATATGGTGACTCTGTATACTGCTATACGGTGACTCTGTATACTGCGATATGTTGACTCTGTATACTGCTATCTGGGGCTCTGTATACTGCTATATGGTGACTCTGTATACTGCTATCTGGGGCTCTGTGTACTTCTATATGGTGACTCTGTATACTGCTATATGGTGACTCTGTATACTCCTATCTGGGGCTCTGTATACTGTTATCTGGTAATACTCTATACCCCTATCTGGTGACTCTGTATATCCCTATCTGGTGACTCTGTATACCCCTACCTGGTGACGCTGTATACCCCTATCTGGTGATGATGTATACCCTATTTGTAATGCTGTATACCCTATCTGGGGATGCTGGGCTGTATACTCCTGACACAAGTGGTGGAAACTATAAGGGGTGGGGCTTATGAGAAGTGGGAGGGGGCAAAAGGAAGGACGGGGTGTGGCCCCCCCATCCTAAAATTTCACCAGCCACCACTGAAGATGAAGAAGCTTATCCACACAAGAACAGAGAAAACAAACAAAGATATGTGGAATTAATTACAAAAGCTGCAAGAGTGGTCAAGCCTCACCAGCAAGCTCTTCCTACTGAGAAAATTATATAAGATGAGACTAAAAGAAGGCTAGAAAATGTGTGACCATGTGAATGATATGCTAGAGATCATTCTCCTAGGCAGCCTTCCTCCGGAGACATATATTGCTCTTATTAACGCTTTAGAAACAAGACCCGAGCAAGAACTGACACTGGAACATGTCAAAGGCAAGTTAATTGATGAATATGACAGAAGGAAAGAAAATATGCACCATGATGACAAAGCTCTTAAGATGTACAAAGGCACAAAGCACAACAAAGCAAGCAGAGCCTGTTTTTGCTGTAAAAAGATTGGTCACTTAAAGAAGGATTGTTCTATCTGGAAAACTGAGCAGCGAAAGCTATAGCTATCCACAAAAAAAAAGATTCAAACCAGCCACAAAGGAAACTGCAGACACATCATGGAATGGCACCTTTAAAGTCACAAAAAGCGCAGTGGTGGCTGGAGAAATTTTAGGATGGGGGTGCCAGGCCCTGCCCTTCCTTTTTGACCCCTCCTACTTCTCATAAGCCCCACCCATTATATAATCCACCCACCATGTGCCCTGTATTCCACATATTGTGTCAGGAGTATACAGCTCAGCATCACAGGTGGGGTATATATCAGCCAGTAACACAGTATGCAGCCAGTACACAGGTATTGCAGCCCAGTGCACAGGTATTGCAGCCAGTACACAGGTATTACAGCCCAGTACACAGGTATTGCAGCCAGCCAGTGCACAGGTATTGCAGCCCAGTACACAGGTATTGCAGCAAACCAGCACACAGGTATTGCAGCCAGCCAGTACACAGGTATTATAGCACAGTACACAGGTATTACAGCCCAGTACACAGGTATTGCAGCCAGCCAGTAACACAGGTATTGCAGCCCAGTACACAGGTATTGCAGCCAGCCAGTACACAGGTATTGCAGCCAGCCAGTACACAGGTATTATAGCCCAGTACACAGGTATTACAGCCCAGTACACAGGTATTGCAGCCAGCCAGTACACATGTATTGTAGACCAGTACACAGGTATTGCAGCCAGCCAGTACACAGGTATTGCAGCCCAGCACACAGTTATTACAGCCAGCCAGTACAAAAGTATTGCAGCCCAGTACACAGGTATTACAGCCAGCAAGTACACAGGTATTACAGTCAGCTGGTACACAGGATTTGTCAGTACATGGCCAGATGCATGTTTATCGGATGCCAACCTACCTCAAGTACTGGGAAGAAGCAGTCATGACTGCAACCTACCTACAGAACAGAGTAACCTCAAGAGCCATTAAAAGTACTCCATTCAAAATGTGGCATGAATCAAAGCCTAGCATTGGGCACATCAGAGTATTTGGATGTAAAGTATACGCCTATATTCCAAGTGAAAGGCGATCCAAGCTAGAGAACAGAGCCATAGGGGCATACTAGTAGGCTACAGTGAGCAAACTAAGGGTTACAGAATCCTACACCCAAAGACTGACAAAGTGACAATAAGTTGTAGTGTTTATTTTGATGAAAGTCCATCACCAGAAACACTGATCCCTGAAAGCTGTGAATATGCCAAGCAAACCAGAAGAAAAGGTCGACCAAAGCGAAACTGTGCAGGAGGTGGAACTCACAATGCCTAAATCAAATTCCCCACCAGACCCTGCTGAACTGCCTGAAGATCGGACTACAAAGGGGATACCACCCCGAAAGCTGTCATACACTGTCAAAACACACAGCACACTTCAACCAACAACCTGGGAAGACAGAAAAACTCGTGCAAGTGAAACACCTAGACGTTAAAAGTGCATTTCTATATAGAGAAATTAAGGAAGATCTCTCCTTGGAGCAACAACCAAGGTTTGAGCAAGGAGACAACCTTGTGTGTAAACTTCAGAAGAGCATCTATTGTCTTAAGCAATCTGCAAGTCAATGAAGTGCTTACCAGAGAGGGATTCTCAAGAAGTAAAGCAGTTCCCTATCTCTACTTCAAGAAACAAGAAGACAGATGGATATACATATACCTTTATCTATGTTGATGACATTATAACTTGTTTTGAACAAGAAGGGTATTATAATGAGAAAAATTAGGAATCAAAGAGCTAGGGAACATTACCGACTATCTGGGAATCCAAATAGAGAAGAAGATGGAAGTTATCTTCTCAACCAATCTCAGAAAATCTCCAAAATCTTGGAACAATTCCATATGCAAGATGCAAAGGAAGTGAAAACTCCTATGGAACCAGGCTATTTAAAGAGCAATGAAGCAGAAAACTTGCTACCCAACAATTATATATAATGCAGAGCAATTGGTAAGCTGCTATATATTGCCACTGTGACAAGACCAGACATAGCCACAGCAGTGGGCATACTATGCAGGAAAGTTTCAGCTCCCTGTCAGCATGACTGGAACGCAGTAAAAAGAGTGATGAAATACCTCAAAGGAACAATTCAGATGAAGTTACGGTTACCAGCAACATCAGATCCAAAACTGGTCGGATATGTAAATGGTGATTGAGCCGGTGGCTGCACAGACTGCAAATCCACAAGTGGATTCATCTTCCAGTATGGAGAAGGAACCATAAGTTGGTCTAGTCGAAAGCAAGCAATCATCGCTCTAACTTCAACTGAAACAGAGTACATTGCAGCAGCATACGCTTGTCAAGAAGCGATATGGATTCGTCAACTTTTTGTGGACATTGGGATAAACATGTCAAAACCAATTCCCATTTTTGAAGACAATCAGGGATGTATAAAGCTTACGCAATCAGAAAGGATCAATCCTATGACCAAACACATTGATGTCAAGTATCACCTACTGAGGGACAATCAAGAGCAAGGTATTATTGACATTCAATACTGCCCATCAGAGGAGATGACTGCTGATGCACTCATCAAGCCTTTGTTGAAGGAATGTCATAGTTATTTCCAGAAGAAGCTGAATATAATTTGACAAAGCACTTTCTATTGAGAAGGGGTATTGGAAGAGCAACAGCATAGTAGCTTTATATACTGTATATACTGCAGGTGGCGCTGCAGAGTTATAGTGTGTGTTCTATGGTAAAGTAATCAAAGGAAGTACATTCCTTATGTAAGAGTATGTTTAGTTTGTGTTTGTTGTTCTCTTCCTGTCTTTGATAAAAGGCATGTAATATATTCCTCCATGAAAGTAAAGTATTCTCTGCATACAAGCTTCCAAGTGCATGATTCAATAACCTGCTAATAAGTTGAAGGTAAATCTAAAGGAAAATGAATAAAAACAAATTGTATGTGTAGCCAGCGAGTTTATTGAGTGATGAGATCAGTAGGTTGTTGGAGAAGTTTATTGTAATGTCATAGAATTGTTTGTATGCCCTGTGCTTCCAATCAGATTAAGACTGTCAGATTACAGCTGTTTTTCTTAGCAGTTAAAATTTACCTACTTCTCTGTGTAAATATAAATATGCAGAATGACAACACTTTAGTAAAATGTAACATATGAGCATTACGTGATACAAAAGAAATGAATAGGCGCACAAAGCAAATACAGTGTTCAGCATAAATGAGTACACCCCAATAGATTAGTCAGAAAACCTTTACTTTCCTTTCAGAATCAACATTTTCTATTGGACACTATACTACAAAATACTCCCATAAATGCGGACCATTGATTGCAACCAAGATTTGTTCATTTGTAGGGATGGGCCGAACACCACCCAGTTCGGTTCGCACCAGAACTTGCGAACAGAGAAAAAATTTGTGCGAACACGTGAACGCCGTTAAAATCAATGGGACTTGAACATGAAAAATCAAAAGTGCCAATTTTAAAGGCTGGTATGCAAGTTATTGCCATAAAAAGTGTATGGGGACCTGGGTCCTGCCCTAGGTGACATCAATGCAAAAAAAAAAAAATGTAAAATCGATTATTTTTTCAGGAGCAGTGATTTTAATAATGCTTAAAGTGAGAACATAAAAATGAAATATTCCTTTAAATATTGTGCCTGGGGGGGTCCCCTTAGTATGCCTGTAAAAGGGCGCATCTCTGTGATGTTTACAACAGTGCCACCACAAATTGGGTATTTGTAAAGGAAAAATTGTCATAAAAATCACTGAAAAAGTATTGCATTGGCCCCCCGTCCATACCAGGCCCTTTGGATCTGGTGTGGATTTTAAGGTAAACCCCGTGCCGACATTTTTAAAAAAATTATGTAGGGTCCCCTTCAAAGTCTGTACCCGACCCTGCAGGTCTGGTATGTATTTTAAGAGGAACCCCGCGCCAAAATTAAAAAAAAAAAAATGCGTAGGGACCCACCCCAAAGTCTATACCAGGCCTTTCAGGTCTGGTATGGATTTTAAGGGGAAACCCGCACCAAATTAAAAAAAAAATGGCATAGGGGCCCCCCAAAATCCAAACCAGACCCTTATCCAAGCACACAGCCCTGGCATGGCAGAAGGGGGTAGGGACGAGAGAGCGCCCCCCCTCCGAACCATACCAGGCCACATGCCCTCACAACATGTGGAGGGTGCTTTGAGGTCCCCCCCAAAGCACGTTGTCTCCATGTTGATGGGGAAAGGGGCCTCACCCCCTCAACCCTTGCCGGTGGTTGTGGGGGTCTGTAAGCCCCTTTAATAAGGGGGCCCCAGATCCCGACCCCCCATGTGAATAGGTATGGGGTACATTGTACCCCTATCCATTCACCAAAAAAGGAGTGTAGTGGTACAAAAACATGAGGCAGTTTTTGACAAGCCCTTTATTGTGTAAAATAGCTCTTTTTTTCTTTCTTCCTCCGGTCTTCCTCCATCTTATCCTGCACTACTCCTTCTTTTGGTCTTCTTCCTTCCTCTCGTCATCTTCAATCTTCATCCTCTTCTTCTTCTTCTGTCATCAGCGCCGCCCTGCTGCTGTGTCATCCAAAAGCGATGCTCAGAATGGGCGGTCTTCAGTTTGACATTCCTTTTATAAGAAGGAGCGGGGTCACCCGGTGACGTAAATAGGTAAACCGACCCCTCTGATATCACATGATGTCAGAAGTGGCAGGGTCCCTCGGTTACGTCACTACCCCATACCTATTCACATGGGGGGGGTCGGGATCTGGGGGCCCCCTTATTAGAGGGGGCTTCCAGATTCCGATAAGCCCCCCGCCCGCAGACCCCCACAACCACCGGCAAGGGTTGTGGTGATGAGGCCCTTCTCCCCATCAACATGGGGGCAAGATGCTTTGGGGGGACCACAAAGCACCCTTCCCATGTTGAGGGCATGTGGCCTGGTATGGTTTGGAGGGGGGCCACTCGCTCATCCCCACCCTCTCCTGTCATGCCAGGGCTGCGTGCTTGGATAAAGGTCTGGTTTGGACTTTAATTTTGGCACGGGGGTTCAACTTAAAATCAATACCAGACCTGAAGGGTCTAGTTTGGATTTTGGGGGGACCCCCACATAATTGTTTTTAAAAAAATTGGAGCGGGGTTCCCCTTAAAATCCATACCAGACCCGAAGGGCCTGGTTTGGATTTTGGGGTGGACCCCCACGCAGCTGTTTTTTTTTTTAATTTTGGCGTGGGCCCTGCTGTTGTAAATTATTTTAAAAATTGTGATGACATGCCTCAGTCAAACCAGTGCCGAAAAATTGGGCCTTGGGTGTTGGCGGTGCCAGAACACTGTAACCCCTCGCAATTACTCTTGTTGTGCACAGGAACAGGCCCTGTTGTTGTAAATTATTTAAAAAATTGTGATGACATGCCCCAGTCAAACAGGCGCAGAAAAATTGTGCCTTGGGTGTTGGTGGTGCCCTATATACAAAATATCGTTAGTAGCTATCATCATCTAGATTCAGGACAGGAGGAATAGGATAGGCAACATAGACAGTCTTCAAGAGATCCCAGATTCCTAGCAAATTCAGTCAGTTGCATCAGCATCAGGGGCTTGATAGCTGCTGATGCAGGACTGATTCATTTTTATAAATGTAAGCCTATCAACCAAGTCTGTGGACAGGTGCACTCTTTGATCGGTTATGAACCCTCTAGCAGCACTGAATGTCTGTTCAGAAAGCACACTAGATGCAGGACAGGCCAGTAGCTCATTTGCATACTGTGCAAGTTCCGGCCAGTGGTCCATCCTCAAGACCCAGCAACTCAGTGGATGCTCAGTTGGAAAGGTTTCCAAGTCTGCTCTTGCCCCTAGATATTTCTGCACCATATAATGCAGACGCTGATGATGGTATCTGCCAGCCAGCCACCTTCTCCACTGCTCTGCCTCTGAACGACCGAAGCTTCAGAAACACGTTGTCCAGCACCAGGACATGGTAACCTCCCAGGGTCTGCAAAGGGCGTTGCGCAAACTTTTCTTCAAGGTATCCTGAAGCTGTTTCATCCTCTGCTCCCTCTGCACAGGCAGGATAAGCTCTGCAACTTTACCCTTGTAACGTGAATCAAGAAGGGTTGTCAGCCAGTAATGATCCCTCTCCTTGATAGCACAAATCCTTGGGTCTTTTTGCAGGCTTTTCAGAATCAGAGAGCCCATGCAGCGTAAGTTTGAGGAGGCATGAGTGTCCTCTGGGTCACTAAGGATGACATTATCAGAAACTACCTCCTCCCAGCCATGTACAACTCCTTGGGTTTCTGGGGACTGAAAACCATCCCTTGAAGACCGCTGCGTTTTTTACTTTCAATACGTTTTTATTAAATTTGTATAAAAACAGATGGAATACAAAACCGTGCGGTAAACAAGCATTGTTAAAGATCACGAGTGACAGTATCTGAGACAGGCTGAGGTTGTACAGACATGTAGAAACATTAGCTTAGGTTTAAGATCCCATTATTAGACTGCCCCCTACCAAAAGATTAGTTTAAGCTATCCTAGAGGGGACCTTCGACTGGGGGACCCCCACTGACATCCCAACTGGGTACAAGCTGTGCCGGAAGGAGAGAACCTCCCATCGAAGCCCCACTGATATTTATGGGGTAGTGGCAGCTGTATGCCTTATTTGGTCACATAAATCCTCTTGTGGCAAAAAAAAAATGAAGGCGGGACCATGTCGTACTCCAGGAAGGAACTAAACAAGGGGAGTCGGTTAACCATCCTCTGTCTCTAGGAATATAGTAAATAATCAATACTTGGTACCTGAGAGTAATAAAAGGTGAGGAAAGTGAAAAGAAGGAAAGAGAGGAGGTGAGAGGAGCAACAAGGAGTTAAATACCAGCAGAACAGGGCAATAAAAGCTAATTACTGATACCCGGGATCAGAGAAATTCCCATGTAGTCAGCCCAGGGTTCCCAGATAGCTTCAAACTTCTGTGTTGAGTTAAGGATTTGGCTAACCAGTTTCTCTTGCATCATGATCCAAGAGATCTTACGCTTTGCTGCTTCAAACGAGACCTTGGGTTTTTTCCATGCCTTGGCAATTGTTACCTTGGCACCCAAAAGGATGAAGTGGATCAGCTTCCGGAGGATTTCGTGGATTTGGGGATGTCTGCACTCAGCAGGGCTATGGCTGGGGGTTTTGGCACGAGAATCCCGGTGACCTTTTGGATTAGTCTGAAAATTTTGGACCAGAACAATATAATTCTGGGGCACTCCCACCAGATGTGGGCCATAGATCCCCTCAAATGGCATTCTCTGAAGCAAAGCGGGTTTGTTGTGCTAAATATTTGGGAAAGCCTAAGCGGGGTCATGTACCACCTAGTGGTGACTTTAAGATTCGCTTCTATTAAGGAAGCATTGACGATCCCCCTAAAGGCTCCTACTGCTTAATGAATGCCATTTGTCTAGGTCCCATTGCAATTGTAGTTTGTTTTCCCAGGCCTTCCTATAAGGTGACTTGTCTATCGGGCGGGCCACTGAGTGGTAAATGATGGAAATGCCCCCTCTCTGAACTCCCGGCTGGCCACACCATTGTTCATAGGGGGTAATAACAGGAGGGTTAGGATTGGAAGTCCAGCGCGAGAGAAGGAAGTGCCTAATCTGGTGCAGTCAGAACCGCTCGGTCGACGGCATTTCAAGGTTGCTCACGCAATGGCCCAGGGATAGTTGGCCCCTGTGGTTAAAGAAATGTCCGATACGGTACAGTCCCTTATCCGTCCACCATTTAAATGTTTTGATATTGAGCCCCGGGGGGAAGTCTGGGTTATGAAACAGATGTTCCAATGGGCGGGTTTCTGAGATGAGGGCCTGGGTTTTTTGAATGTGGTCCCAGTTGGCTAGTTCTTGGGAGAGCACTGGAGATAGTATAGGGGGGCGAAGTTTGTGAGGGACCCAAAGGAGGAAGTCTAGGGTATGCGAGGGAGTAGCTTGTCTTTCTATTTGGATCCAGTCTGTTTTTTCCGCAGTGCTGTATACTAATGATAGTTGTGCTAACCTGGCCGCTTGGTAATACCAAAGGAGATTCGGGAGACCCAGGCCTCCCTTTCTTTTCGTCTGGCACATGATCTTTAGGGTGAGTCTGGGATTTTTCCTTCCCCATATGAATTTAGAGATCTTCCCCTGAAATGCTCTAAGGTCGGTTCTATTTATGCGTATGGGGGGAGATCAGAAAAGATAGAGTATTGGGGGGAGGAGGGTCATTTTAATGGCATTGACTCTGCCTATCCAAGCCAATTCACTTTTACCCCAGGCTTGAAGGTCTTTTTCTAAATTTGTATATATGGAGGGAAAATTAGCCTTGTAAAGGTCTTCTATTTTTGCCATCAATGTGATACCTAGGTATTGGATGGAGGATTCCTGCCAAGAGAAACCGAATGTGGATTTTAGTGGGTCAGCTTGTTCTCTGGGGAGCGAGATATTCAGGGCTTGGGATTTTGCATAGTTCACCAGTAGTCCTGAGACGTTCACAAATGTGTCAAGAAGTTTAGAAAGGTTTGGGAGAGAGGTGTGAGGTGCGGTAATGAACAGGAGGACGTCATCCGCGAAGAGGCCACATTTGTGAGTGTGTGGGCCGTAGGTAACCCTCTGAATGTTGGGATTGGAGCGAATGGCATTTGCTAGGGTCTCAATGGCTATTGCGAAGATAAGGGGTGATAAAAAGGGGCACCAGACAGGGGTGCCCACTATCTTGATAGGGGGTGAATAATGCCCTTGTAGCCTGATCACAGCAGAAGGATTCGAATACAGTGCCTGGATTACACCCCTGAAGTGCTGCCCAACCCCCAGGCTTCTAGAGCCTGAGTGATGTAGGGCCAGGAAACCGATTCAAAGGCCTTTTTGAGGTCTAAGGACAAAAGCATACCTTTTTGTTTGGGGCCTCCGTCCCACTTAGACTGGAGAATGGAGATTATGTCTATGGCCCTTCGGATTTGATCAGGTCCTTGTCTCCCTGGGATAAACCCCACTTGATCCTTGTGAATATATTTGTTAATAAAAAGGGCAAGCCGATTGGCTAATATTTTGGTGAGGATTTTAAGGTCGTTGTTGATCAACGAGATGGGTCTGTAATTGTCAACTTCCTCCGGGTTCTTCCCGGGCTTGGGAATGACTGTTATGAAAGCTACATTCAGTTGAGGATCAAGTGGGGTTCCCAGGGTTTTTGAATTGAAAAATTTGGTTAAGTACGGGGCTAACGTTGCAGCGAATGCCTTGTAATATGGCACAGAGGCCATCAGGGCCAGGGGCTGATCCAGGTTTGAGGCCTTTGATAACCTCAAGTACTTCCTCTGTTGAGAAGGGTTCTTCAAGGGCCGCCGCATGTTTGGGGGACAGTGTCGGGGTTCCAGATTCCTGGAGGAACCTAGAAATTGCCTCAGGTCTGTTAGGGGTCGTTGGGTTGTATAGTTGGGCATAAAATGCCTGAAAGGCTGTCAGGATTTTGGTGGGGTCTGCCATTGGGGGGTTACCAGTAATTTTGATTTTAGGGAGGGTGTAGGACCTGAGTCTCAGTTTGAGTCTAGAGGCAAGCATAGTGCCTATTTTGTCTTTCTGGTAATAGAATTTCGTCCCTGTCCATCGAATCCGTTTTTCTGTTTGTACTGTTAGTGCTAAATTAAGGGCTAGTCTGGCTGAGTCTAGTTGCTTGGTGGGGACACTACGTGGGTCTTGTTTGTGTTTGATTTTGAGAGCCTTGAAATTGCTTTCAAGTCTCTCAATATCATGACGCCTTTCCTTCTTGATTTGAGCAGCAATTTGTATGATTTTCCCCCTTATAGTGGCCTTGTGGGCCGCCCATAGCGTTTCTGGGGAGATATCCCTGCAATCGTTAAGAGTGAAATATTCTTTCAGGGCGTTATCAATTTGAGCAGTTCTGACTGGATCGCTTAAGATGGATTCATTGAGACGCCAGTTTTGGAAAGGTGGGGTTGGGTTCGGTCTGCCTAATGAGAGAGTCACAATGGCATGGTCTGAACAAACTGTGTCCAGAATCTTGGCTGGGATTGAGGAGGAAATGATGTTAGGGGAGACTAGAAGGTGGTCTATACGGGTGTATGATTGATGCGGGTGTGAGAAGTGGGTAAAGTCTCTTTTGAATGGGTTTAGTTCCCTCCATATGTCAACAAGTCCCTGGCCATAAAGGTATTTTGCGATTTTAAGACTAGCTTTGGAGGGGCGGGTCAATTGGGTTATTTTCGAGCTTCTTTTATTGAGGCTTTGGTCAAACGCTATATTAGAATCACCGCCGAAAATTACCTTGCCTTCCAACAAATGACTCACTGTTTTAAGTAGGTTATGGAAGAAGGGCGCCTGCCCTTTATTAGGGGCATAGTAAGCTACCAGGGAATACAAGTGACCCTCTATAGTGCCCTTGACTAGAATGAATCTTCCCTCTGTGTCTCTGTGATCTGAAATCCAAGTGAAGTTGCAGTGTTTTGAGAAAAGAATTGCTGTCCCCCTAGTTTTATCGGGGGTGTTGGCTAAGAAGAAGAGTGGATACTGGGTGTGAAGGAATTTGGGACTGTACCGAGAGGGAAAATGGGTCTCCTGGACCATGATGATGTCTAATTTGAGGAATTTATAATGGTCAAGCAGTTTCCTTCTCTTCGTCGCGGAATTCAGGCCTTGGGCGTTATGTGTGGCTATTTTAAGGTGAGGTGTGTTGAGTGCTTTGCTAGCCATAGTGAGTCAGAGGGGGGGCGAGAGCACCAGAACCATCACTTACCCGTCGGGGTCTGACTAAATCAGGCTTCCAAGGTACCTGGTGAGTTCGGAAACCCGGGTTCATTTGGTGGGGGGAGATGTTCCGCTGGCAGTTAACGGGAAAAAAGAAAAAGATCTGAGAAAGAGAGGTAGTAGAGAAACATTGGAGTTGAAGGTTGGTCTCCATAGAGACCGCCGGGACGTAGCAGGGGTGCCCCCTGCCAAGTCCCGGGCTTGACAAAATCAAGCCCCTTGTTAGGGGCCAATTCCCTATCCCACAAGCTCGGAAATATCGGGCTTGGGGGGTAGTCGAGTACACGGAGGGCCCGTCCCAGGACACGCTGTCCCACAATTGCAAAATTAAGACCGTTGCCTTTTATAATTCACATCCATGCTGACACAATCCTTCTCCTGTGTATCTCCAGATAGCAGGAATGCTATCTGCATAAAGGGGGTCTTAAGAGGAAAGTAAGTCCACCTCTTCCTCTCGCTGTTCTGCTTCAAGTGACCTGTCCATGATTCTACAAAGTGTGTGCTCCAGCAGGAATATTAAAGGGACAGTGTCACTGATGCATGCATTGTCGCTGATCACCATCCTTGTGACCTCCTCAAATGGTGACAGGAGAGTGCATACATCCTTGATCAGTAGCCACTTATTGGGTGAAAATGTCCTGGTGCCATGCTCACAGAGGTACTGATTGATGGCCCGCTGCAGCATTGCCAATGTTGAGTTCCACCTAGTGGGCATGTCACAAATGAGGCGGTTGGTGGGCAGTTTGAATTCCCGCTGAATGTCAGCCAGCCGGGCACTGGCATTGTATGAAAGCCAGAAATGACCACAGACTTTTCTGGCTTGCCTCAGGATATCTGGTAAGCCTGGGTACCTGGTCAAGAAACGCTACCCCACCAAATTCAAGACGTGTGCCAAGCATGGAACATGTGTCAAGTGTCCCAGAGGTCTGAGAGAAGGTTGGTGCCATTATCGCTTACAACCATTCCTGGCTCAAGCTGCCGTAGCGTCAACCACCTCTGAGCCTGCCCCCGCAAAGCTGATAGAATCTCTGCCCCAGTGTGGCTCCTGTCACCAAGACAGACTAACTCAAGCACCGCATGGCATCTTTTAGCCTGACTGCTTGCGTAGCCCCTTGAAAGCTTAGGGAGCACTGCAGGTTCAGAGGACAATTCTGCAGAAGAGGCCACAGAGGTAGAAGAAGAGGAGGGGTGGAGGAGGCGGACGTGGCAAAATCCCCACCAGCTTGTTGGAGACGTGATGGCAGAGTCTACCAGCTGAAAAGGTAGCAGTTGGAGTGCTAGCAATTTGGCCAAGCTAGCAATAAGACGCTGAGCATGCGGATAGCTGGGACAGTATTTTTTTTTCACAAAAACCTGAATACCCCCTGGGTGGGACTTTATGAAGGTAACAGCACCACACAAATAGATAAAATGTAATAGTTTATTGATTCTTGAATTATAAAAAGGACTTGTCACTCAAATGAGGTATATACTGTAGATAAATGTACATATCTACCACATAAAATATCTAGTGCAAACATACAGTCCACCAATTGTGCATCCACATGTGTTGCAATAAGAGATTTCAGAGTTGATTGTTCCATTGTCCGAAGATGGAATTCGGTGCCCAACGTGTACGTTTTGGGTCCAAAAAAGCCCTTCATCAGGGATATTTTACAATGGAAAGAGAGCAGAATGGTATTTTTTTAAAAATCCTCCCAGGTAGTTTCCATACACTACCTGGGAGGACGGCGAAGGGCCGGGCTAGCTGAACGGCCTAAGAGGATTCCCCTATCTATTACGGGGGGCATGGACCAGCGGTAGATCCCCCCAGCCCTATTTGGTACCCCACATCCTTAACGCCGTGGACCTCAGCGCCATGGACATCTGACATGGCCAGGATCCTGACAGAGTCTAATATAGACGTTTTGAAGTACTCTCCCCTGCTTTGTTCCTTCGCCATACCTTTACGTCGCCAGTAGTAGTGCTGTATTATCCTGCAGGACCACATATACAGCCACTGAGCCCCCTGAGTCTGCAGATATTGCCAAGATAGAAAAAAACTTTTTTTTTAAATATCATTGTGCTCGCTTTCCGTTGTAATATATCCCTGATGAAGGGCTTTTTTAGACCCGAAACGTACACGTTGGGCACCGAATTCCATCTTCAGACAACAGAACTTTCAGCTCTGAAATCTCTTATTGCAACACATGTGGATGCACAATTGGTGGACTGTATGTTTGCACTAGATATTTTATGTTGTAGATATGTACATTTATCTATATACTTGTCCCTCAATTGAGTGACAAGTCCTTTTATGTTTCAAGAATCACTAAACTATTACATTTTATCTATTTGCGTGGTACTGTTACCTTCATAAAGTCCCACCCAGGGGGTATTCTGGTTTTTGTATTCTATCACAAAGGGATGAGAGGTAACCACCACTAAGCCTTGCTGATAGTGGAACAGCATACATATTTTTTTTCACCGTTCAGCAACTGGGGTAGGGGTATATGCCTGCTGAATTCACCTGGTGGTGTAATGCTAGCGGATTGGCTGCAAGTACTTGTGGCACACATTGCTAGACCTTCATTCCTCTCAGTGCAGGTTTTTGAGAGGACTGGGGGTATAGTAGGGATTGAGATCCCAGATGAGGAGCAAGGAGGTTTGCCTTGTTTTCTGATGTGGGTTTTGCAGGTGCTGTTGCCAACAGACTTAATGGCAGGTGGTCATATGTCTTGTCAAGACAGTAGTGCCCAAGCGGCTAGAGTTCTGGCCGCGCTTGACCCTCTTCAGACATAGATTGCAAATGGCAACGGTGCGATCTACTGCACATGTGTTGAAAAAAGCCCACACCAATGAACTTTTGGAAGTCAGTGGGGAGCCAGCAGCACCCTGCACCTGTGGAGCTCTGTGGTCTGATGCAATTGGCTGGCTGCCCTTAAGCTGGCCCCTGGAGGACATCCTGCCTTGTTGGAGTTGTGCCTCCTCCTCACTTTCCTCCTCTCTTCTCTCAGGCACCCAAGTACAGTCCGTGTCCTCATCATCCCCTCCCTACTCATCACTGGAGCAAACTTGGCAGTATGCTGCAGCTGGGGGAACATGACTGCTAGTTTCTTGTCCTTTTGCGGCACCCCATTTCTAGGCTCACGCTACTCCCTTCCTCAACCTGGGAACCAACATTGGAGCCTTCAAATTGGTGCGCATCCTCCATCAGCATGTAACCGACACTATGGTTGAAAAATTCTAGTGACTCCTCCATGCATGATGGTGGCATTACAGAAGGAGTAACTGTGGACAAGGATCCGGTGGAATAGGCTGCTTTTCCAGCTGTGTTGGAAGGCAAACTAGTATGAGCCTGGGTGACAGATGATGAGGACGGCTTAGTTATCCACTCCAATAACACGGCCAACAGCAGAATAAAAGGACAAGCGTGACCCGCCTGCAGATGATGCACCATGTCCGCCACCACCACTTTTCACTGTAGACACAGAGGCTGCTTGCCCTCTTTTACTGTGACTGGACTGTTATGGAGCCGAGTGAGCAGCTTCAGCCGCTCACTCGGCTCATGGACACTGGGGGGGAGAGTAACCGATCATCTCCGGCACTGCCGGCGGGTCCAGTAAGCGGCAGAGATGACTGGAAAGTGGTGGGGGGGCACCATTCCCGCCACTGATAAAAGTGATCTCACGGCGGAGACCACTTTTATCTCACACAGGATGAAAGTGATTCAGTGGCCAAGTATGTCTCCTGATCTGAACTCCACCGAACACCTATGGAGAGCATCACTCTCCATCCAGCATCCAGGCTCTAAAAGAGGTCATTCTTGAAGAATGGAAAAAGATGTTGCAATATGTCGAAAACTTGTTCATTCCATGCCTACAAGACTTGGCGCTGTCCTTACAAATCATGGAGGTCATACAAAATACTAGATGTAGTGTTTTTTTTTGCGGAGTGTATTCATTTTTTGCATCAACTAATTTGAGTAAAACTGAAGGTTTTGTAATCTAAGTTATATTATTAACCTTACTTTCATGTAATGAGCAAATGTTCAATAATACTCAGTTTTGTCAAAGTATAGGAAATTGTTCTTGTGTTCATTGAGATATTGATTAAAATCTTACTTTTCAAAATGGGTGGACTCATTTATGCTGAGCACTGTAGCTGTCTGGACAACCTTTGTACATAGTAGATATATTCGACACTGTAAGGACTCTTTCAGATTGCCATTTAAAGCAGAAGTAAACCCATCCATTTAGCAGTTTCAAAAAAGCGTTTCCATGCACATTACACATGCCGGGAATGTAACTGTCCCATTGGTTGTGCTCTCACCCAAACTGTCAAACCGTCTAATGCCTGATCACATGTGCAGAATCATGACAGTTGTAAATCAAACAGAGGCCAAGATGGCAGCTTCCTTGGCTGAAAATTATAGGAGGGTTTCTACTTTAAACTAGGGCCTTTGTAACATGGTAACAAAGTGAGCCCAAAACTCTGGCCCTGTTACAGTGTACTGGGTCTGACAGCTCAGCACATATACAGGTGGACTAGCAATTGTGATGCTAGCCATTCACTTCTCTCTGATGGGTACCCCCACCAGGATAGTGGTCTGACCATAGGCAGAGAATCATTCTTACGAATACTGGATATTTCTCTGCATCTATTGCTCATGCCAACTGGGCAGAAGTATCTCTAATCAAGGCAATAGAACTGGTAAAATCACTGAATTACATTTCTTGAAGACAGTACAGTCTGTTAGAAAACATGCTACTGTACATAACTGGGCTGGAGGCAGGGTGGAAATATTTCTGAAGAAAAAGCGGTTTTGAGTTTGTTATAAAGTACATGACTCGTCCAGCAGGAATTTGGGAGTGGTTTAACCTGGTCTTGACCTAAACACTTCCCCACAGGAAAGAAAAAATGTGTAATATGGAAAATTATTAATAATTAAATATAATATTTTGAGTAATATAAACTATTAAGGTAACATTAGGAGAGTATGAAAAGGCTTAATCGGTATTGCCACACCATTTCTATAGCAATTTATGAAAATGTCTAGAAAATGCTTTGATTTACTGGAGTGAGAAATGCTTGATTATGAAAAAGCCTAAAGTCAAAAATCTCCACTGCATTGAAAAACACATCCTTTTTTTTAAATATAATCATCAATTAGGTGTTTCAGTGTACTTAATTCACCACCAATGGCTATTTTCAGGTAATGAAAACAGCTAACTTAACCCTTAAGTGTTTTTTTCATTAATCACACTGGAATAAAAAATAGACTAAAGCTGGTCATACAGGAATAGATTTTTTTTGGTCAGCAGATTCCCCCATCCGCAATCCACCTGCTTGGTTATTGTATTCTGAAAGTTGCAAAGAGTGCCTGCAGCTAATTGGCTGCAGCTGCTGTTTGGCTGAAATGTTTTGGCTCTGCTACTTTAACCACTTCAGCTCCGGAAGGATTTGCCCCCTTCCTGACCAGAGCAATTTTTGCAATTCGGCACTGCATAGCTTTAACTGACAATTGCGCGGTCGTGCGACGTTGTACCCAAACAAAATTGACATCCTTTTTTCCACAAACAAAGCTTTCTTTTGGTGGTATTTGATCACCTCTGTGGTTATTTTTTGCGCTACAAACAAAAAAAGAGCCAATTTTGAAAACAAATTTTTTTTTTACTTTTTGCTAGAATACATATCCAAAAAAATATATATATATATAAAAAAAATGTATTCATCAGTTTAGGCCAAATTGTATTCTTTTACATATTTTTTGGTAAATAAAATCGTAATAAGCATTTGATTGGTTTGTGCAAAAGTTATTGTGTCTACAAACTATGAGAATTGATTTATGGCGTTTATTTATTCTTTTACTGGTAATAGTGGTGATCTGCGATTTTTATTGGGACTGAAATATTGTGGTGGACAGATCGGACACTTTTGAGATTTTTTTGGGACCATTGACATTTATACAGCAATCAGAGCCAAAAATAGCCACCGATTACTGTATAAATGTCACTGGCAGGGAAGGGGTTAAACTGTAGGGGTCGATCAAGGGGTTAAATGTGTTCCATCACTGTGTTCTAACTGTGTGGGGGCTGGGCTGGCAGGGGCATGACAGATCTAAATGATCCAGATTACAGGGATCAGTAGATCACGGTCATGTCCCCTGACAGAACGGGAAACCTCTGTGTTTACATTGGTGGTTCCCTGTTCTGCCTCTGTATTAGGCGATCGCAGGTCACCGTCGCACATCGAGTCCGCCCAACCTGTGGCCACACTCACGCAGCGTACGTCGGGCACGAGAGCGCGCAGACAGCAGGGTGCGCCTTCCCCCCAACTGCGGCTGCACAAATCACCGTAAATATACAGCGATTCACGCAGGGCTACCAACCTGTCGCCATATATGTACAGGAGCCAGTGGGGAAGTGGCTAACAAAAGTCAATTGAGTAACTGACTTTTGTCGAGCTGGCAAGGCCACCCACTGTTGAATGAGAAGTATGGGGATTTTTTTAGAATCAGACTGCTGCACGGAGCGGCTCACAACAGGGTACTGGTGTGTCCCGGTTCAGAGTTTCAGGTCCGATTTCAACCTGAATTTTTAGCTGAATTCAGACCTAAAACGGAATAGAGCCACCCTGGAGATGTGTAAACCGGCATCCAATTCGCAATAGTGTGAACCCAGCCTCATACTTTCCTAGGTGGATGCAACATCGGTCCAAAAACGCTAAGGCTGAGAAACGAGCGATCAAACACTGCTGATCCATTGGTTGTCAGAACTCCCTGAGCAGTGAGCTGGTGACTGTCAGTCACCATTGTCTACTCTGCCCTCCACACGCTGACTAGAGCGCTGGGCTGTGGAGCTCGCTGAAAGGCTGAGCCAGGTGCCAGTCCAGGCATGTGGGTGGTTCTCAACCATATGGTTGCAATCTTTTCTGAGCCTAGACCGTCTCTGTGATGCCAGCTGACAGCGTGCTTCAGCCTGCTGTCTACTGAAAACGGGTCACAGGAGATAAGAACAAACTGCAGTTTTGTGATCCACAGGAGAAGTAGAGCCAAACAAGCTTTGACTCTAGTCCTTTAACCTCCCTGGCGGTAATCCCGAGTGTGGCTCGGGGTGGAATTTCAGTACCATTAGCGGTAACCCCGAGCCACACTCGGGATTGCATTGCTGGATCCAGGCAGCACTACTTACCTTGTCTCCTGGATCCAGCGATGTCCCCCGCCGTGTCTGCAGGGCTGTGTTCGCCGCCAGATGACTCCTGTATGCCGGGCTCCGTTCCCTGCGAGCGTCGCGTCGCACGGGGACGGAGACTGGCGGGAAATTCAAAAAGTGAAATACACACAGCACATACAGTACACTGTAATCTTATAGATTACATTACTGTATGGAATCATTTCACATCCCCTTTGTCCCTAGTGGTTTGCCCAGAGCCCTGCATGCACTTTTATATTATTTATGTCATTCTTTCTGGAAACTTGAGAATGTCCATGGCAACCAAAAAGTGTCCCTTTACGTTAAAAGTGGTTTTTGATCAGCTAGAAAACACCGATAGTAAATAAGAATCATTTGCAGAATTGAGTGATACTGATTTTTGGGGAAATTTATCATCAGAAACTGAAAGTGATGACAGCGACAACTCTGCAACTAAGCAAATTTCAGTGTTTTTGGTTTGATTATATTATTTAATAAATTTTATTACTGTTACGTTATTATTTTTGATGATTAATTTTAGTTATTTATATTATAATTTATGATTTAATTTTTCAAACTTTTTCATACCCGGGATGTCTACTAGACTCTTGTTTGGACAGATTTAAGTGAGTTATTCCTAACAATTACAGGCCTACAATATAAAACGCCAAATTGTCATGCAAAATAATCGTACCGCTTTCAGCACCAAAATCTGAAATAATCATACCGCCAGGGAGGTTAAGCCAGCTATAGACAGATCAAAATCTGGCATGTTCAGCAGGAACCTGCTGAATTTCGATCCATCTATGGGTAGGCTGCTTGTAATTACTGCTGGTAGCAGTAATTATTTATTCTGACAGCAGGGAAAGCTCCCACTGTCAGAATACAATAGCGCAGTGGGAGGGATTCCCCCCTTCAACACTGAATGTGTTGATGGGGGAATCAAGTGATTTTCTTTCAAATGGCCAGTCTTGGAATGTTGCCAGAATGTATGGTCACAGCTAAAGACCTGGTTGGCCACTAACAAACATTTCTGCCTTGTTGCTTTTTACTTTTCACCAGTTTTTCTAATCAGCCTTGTTAATTGTATATTTGGCTTAATATACAGTAAACTTAGTAAAGCATTTGCCTAGCTTTGAGCTGCATCACATTAGACACATTACCTGAATCTTCATGCCAGCACTGATGCTGCTCCACAAAAAAATGATTTGAAAGATTCCCTAGAGCAGGTCCCTGGATCAGGAAAACACTAAGCAAGAATGAAGTGGAAGATCTGAGTATATATAGTGCCATGAAAGAGTATTCATACACCTTGACATTTTCCACATTTTGCCATGTTACAACCAAAAACGTAAACGTGGGGGCATGACCAACTACTGGGATTTGAGGACACACACCATTGAAGCTCTGTCCCTACCGCATTGATCCTGCTCATCCAGCCGCACTAAATCAGGTCCATGGGTTCGTACTGGACTTTAGGGTGTCCGTGTCCCGAACCCAGAAATTTGAAAAAAAAGTCTGGGTTCTAGTATTTTGTTGCGCCTTTTGAATAGCTGCAGGGCAGCCAATCAACAAGTGTTTCACTTGTTTGCCATTAGAAGCCATTACAGCCATGCCTACTAATGGCATGGCTGTGATTGGCCAGTGCATCATGTGACCCAGCCTTGATATAAGCTGGAGTCACGTAGCGCTGCATGTCACATGATCTAGGACTAGTGCAGGGAGAGGATGCTGCCACCGTTGTGAGGGACAGATTAGCGTTATAAAATCATCTCATACTGGTATAGGGAGAGGTTCCTGCCGCTGGTGTGAGGGATAAATTAGCGTTATAAAATCATCTCATACTAGTATAGGGAGAGGTTCCTGCTGCTGGTGTGAGGGATAGATTAGCGTTCTACAATCATCTCATACTGGTATAGGGAGAGGTTCCTGCTGCTGGTGTGAGGGATAGATTAGCGTTATACAATCATTACAATCATCTTATACTAGTATAGGGAGGGGTTCCTGCTGCTGGTGTGAGGGATAGATTAGTGTTATAAAATCATCTCATACTAGTATAGGGAGAGGTTCCTGCTGCTGGAGTGAGGGACAGATTACCGTTATAAAATCATCTCATACTAGTATAGGGAGAGGTTCCTGCTGCTGGTGTGAGGGACAGATCAGCATTATAAAATCATCTCATACTGGTGGTGTAGGGAGAGGTTCCTGCTGCTGGTGTGAGGGACAGATTAGCGTCATAAAATCATCTCATACTAGTATAGGGAGAGTGTCACGTACCTGGTGGTAGAGTCTGACTTATGCAGGGGTAACCTCCCTTGCGACTCTGATTCGTGAACCCCTGATAGAGTAAACAGGAAGTCCAGGAGTGAGGATGGCACGAGGGTTGAGTTGGTCACCGGTGACGGTTGGAGAAGCTCCTCCGGTCTCATGCAGGTTTGGAAGGTCGGTGGTACAGGCAGGGTCGGCAACTGGCTGGCGGTGCGGTACAAGGGAGCAGGCAGAAGAGTCGTCGGGTACAGGCAGGGTTTGTTAACAGTCTAGCAGCAGAATTACAAAAGGAGCAGGCAATCGGGTGGTCGTAGGCAAGCCGGGGTCAGTGCAGGCAGAGTTGAGACAAGGTCGGGGCAAGCCAGGTCACAGGAACTGGTAACAGGTTTACAGGTTCAGGAAAACAGGTCACACGCTGTAGATGAGACAGCACTTACTACAGGAAGCAGGAAGTTTAAATAGAGCAGCTCCTCTAAGAATTAGAGGAAACAATAATCACATGCTATTAACCCTCCGCACCGTCTTCTAACATTGCCACCCCCCCCCAAGGGGCAGCCTCCGGATGCCCAGCCGGGCCTTCAGATCCAGGCGAGTTCTCCAAAAGGACCGAATAAGTTCCCTGGCATGGATGTGCCCATCAGTTTCCCAGGAGCTTTCCTCAGGGCCGTAGCCCTTCCACTTCACCAGGTATTGGATACCCCCATTCCTCTTCCTACAGTCCAGGATGGCCTCGATTTCAAATTCCTCTTCGCCATCTACCAGGACTGGCCCTGGCGGACCTGTCTTTCGCCCAGGGAAAGGATCTGGGGTCACGGGTTTCAACAGGGCTACATGGAAGACTGGATGGATCCGTAGGGATGGTGGGAGCTCCAGCTCATATGCCACCCTGTTGATCTTCCTCTTAACTTGGAAGGGCCTGATGAACCGGGGTCCCAATTTCTTTGACGGGCAGGCGAGTTTAAGGTTTTTGGTGGCGAGCCAGACTTGCTCTCCAGGTTGTAAATCCAACTCTCCCCGTCTCCCCTTGTCAAAGGTCTCCTTATTGTGTTGCTGTGTCTGGGCTAAGGTCTCCCACAACAATTTATTATTCTCGTCCAAGAATTTGGTCACTTCCTGAGCTGCAGGTACCTGTCCTTCCAGATTGTATGTGGGCATGAAGGTCGGATGAAAGCCATAGTTGGCCAGGAATGGGGACTGCTTGATGGCCGAATGAACTGTATTGTTAAAAGCGAATTCGGCCAACGGCAGCAGAGAGGCCCAATCATCCTGTGAATATGCAGAGAAGCAGCGCAGGTATTGCTCCAGCGTTTGATTGGTTCTCTCAGTCTGGCCATTAGTCTGCGGGTGGTAGGCCGACGAGAGAGCAAGTTCAATGTCCAGAGCGGAGCATAAGGCCTTCCAGAACCTGGATGTAAATTGGACTCCGCAATCGGAGACTATGCTAGAGGGCACTCCATGGAGCCTAACTATCTCCTGGATAAAGATTTCGGCCGTCTCGGCGGCTGATGGTGTGCCCTTCATGGGCAAAAAGTGTGCCATCTTCGTCAGCTGGTCCACGACCACGAAGATAGTAGAGTACCCCTTGGATGGTGGAAGCTCCACAATGAAGTCCATCGAAATCATTGACCATGCTCGCTCAGGTACTGGAAGTGGTTTTAGTAGCCCCCAGGCCTTGGCTTTGCAGTTCTTGTTCTGGGCACAGGTGGGGCAGGAGGCGACATATCTCCGACAGTCCTCCTCTGCCTGAGGCCACCAAAACGACCGCAATATCAGTTCAGTGGTCTTACGGGCTCCAAAATGACCAGCCAGTTTGTGGTCATGGCAAGATGCCAAGATGGGCAAGCGCTGATCTTCAGATTCTTGTGCCACAGTAGGCCATCCTTGGTAATCAGACTGGGGATGGCCGGTTTGGGTGTTTTGGCTAGTGATTGCCTAATTCGGGCCAGCAAGTCCCCGTGTCAGTAGAAAGTTCCTGGGCTGCAGAACTGTCAGGGAGCAGGGTGTCTCCTGGTTTACAGAACATCCTAGACAGAGCATCTGGTTTTGTATTCTTCGACCCTGGCCTGTACGTAACATGGAATAAGAAGCGAGCAAAGAAAAGGGCCCACCAGGCTTGACGAGGTCTCAGTCTTCTGGCTGATCGGAGATATTCTAAGTTCTTATGATCGGTCAGGATCAGAATAGGGTGCCTGGCTCCCTCTAGTAGATAGCGCCCCTCTTCCAATGCGGCCTTAATCGCCAGCAGTTCTCGGTCCCCCACATCATAATTCCTCTCTGGCGGAATTAACTTACGGGAAAATAATGCCACTGGGTGAAGAGCAGCCTTAGCTCCCTGTCTCTGTGACAACACAGCCCCCACAGCGATCTCAGAGGCGTCTACCTCCAGGACAAAAGCTAGAGCAGGATCAGGATGCTTCAAAATGGGTGCAGAAGTAAAGAGGCCTTTCAGGGTTTCAAAGGCTTCTTGCGCCTCCTTGGTCCACACGAACCGTGTGTTGGCCTTGGTGAGCTGCGTAACTGGTGCGATAATAGTGGAGAATCCCCGTATAAATTTCCTGTAGAAATTGGCGAATCCAACGAAACGTTGGATTCCTTTTTTGTCCGTGGGAGCTGGCCAGTCAAGGATGGTGGAGACCTTCTGGGGGTACATGGTGATGCCCGTGACTGAGATGATTAGCCCTAGAAAGGACATACTAGGGCATTCGAATTCGCACTTCTCGGCTTTGGCATACAGGCAACATGTTTCCGGTGTTCTTCCAGAGTGGAGGAGAATATCAGAATATCATCGAGGTAAACGATAACAAGGTAGTCTTTGAACACGACATTCACGAAATGCTGGAACATAGCCGGGGCATTACAGAGTCCAAAGGGCATAACCAGGTACTCAAAGTGCCCGAACCGGGTACGGAAGGCGGTCTTCCACTCGTCACCTTCCCGGATACGAACTAGGTTATACGCCCCATGAAGGTCCAATTTCGTGAACACCTTTGCCGTTCCCAGTCTCTGAAAAAGTTCTGGAACCAAGGGCAAGGGGTACCTGTTCTTGACTGCGGTTTTATTTAATTCCCTGTAATCGATACAGGGTCTCAGGGTATGATCCTTTTCAACAAAGAAGATGCCAGCTCCGGCTGGTGATGTAGAAGGACGGATGAACCCCTTTTTTAGGTTCTCATCCAGGTAGGCCTTGAGGGCCGTTAACTCCAGCTCCGTCAGAGGAAAGATCCTCCCAAAAGGAACCTCGGCTCCGGGCAGGAGCTCAATAGGGCAGTCATATGGCCTATGAGGGGCAGCTGCTCTGCTCCCTTCTTACTGAATACATCAAGGAACTGGTGACAGACCGACGGGACCGCCTGGCAAGTCTCCGGGTCCACGTCTGTATCCAGACTGAGCAAGATGGGGTCAGGTCTGCTGGTTCCTGGGAAGCAATGCTGGAGGCAGTATGTTGACATGAATTTGATCTCCCCGGTAGCCCAGTTGATGGAGGGGCTATGAGCCTGTAGCCATGGTAGCCCGGGGATAATCGGGAACAGAGGGGAAGCGATGACGTCCAACCGCAGAAATTCCTGGTGGCCGTCTGGAGTAGAAGCCCGGATGGGGAGAATCTCGTGTGTGACGGCACCGGACTTGATGGTTGTGCCGTCAGCCAGTCGTACGGCCATCCGATGGGATTTGGGTCGTAGTGGGATCTGGTGCTGGGTAGCAAAGGCCTGATCAATAAATCCACTGCAGGCGCCAGAGTCGACAATAGCAGTGGCCAGGAGACTCTTTCCGGGAAGCTGCAGGGAGATCGGGAGAGAGAGATGCGTGGCGGTTTGGGAGGGGGTCGGTATGAGATTGATGGAAGAGGGTGGAGTCTTGGTGCGCTTGGCAGGGCAAGTCTTCACCACATCACCGGGTTCCCCGCAGTACAGACATAGGCAGTTGCCCAGGCGTTGTTGCCTTTCTTCAGGCGTCAGAGATGGTCGAATAAGACCCACTTGTCTGGGCGTGGGCTGATCCAATACTGCTCTTTCGGCTCTTCGCTCTCTCAGCCTTCTGTCACCCTGAATAGTCAGGTTGACTAGAGCATCCAGTGTGGGTGGCACCCCCACACGGGCTAGCTCGTCCCTTAGGGGGTCCGACAGACCCAGGCGAAACTGATGACAGAGAGCTGCGTCATTCCACCTGGTATCGGCGCTCCAGTACCTAAACTCCGTCACATAATCCTCCGCCGTACGGCGGCCTTGTTGCAGCGCATAGAGGGCCGCTTCAGCCGAGGCAGCTTGATGCGGGTCTTCATATAAGGCGGCCATAGCCTGAAAGAACAGAGTCAAGTTACCGACTTCAGGAGCCTTCTGTTCCAGGAGGCGATGCGCCCAGGACTGAGGTGCTTCCCGCAGCAGGGAGATGACCAACCCCACCTTCGTGGTTTCTCGGGAGAAGGTGTGAGGTTGGAGGAAGAAATAAAGTTCGCAGGCATTGCGAAAGGCCCGGAATGAAGTGCGATCGCCTGAAAACCGCTCTGGTAGAGGAACCCTTGGTTCCAGTGGCATGGCCAGCAGGGGATCAGCTATGGACTGACTGGTTCCTGGGGCCTTGGTTGCATTAAGTTCTTGCACCTGTGCTTCCAGTCGGGTGTAACTTTCCCGCAGGGTCTGGATGGCCTGGGTCAGCCCAGCTAGGTGTGCATTCAGATCGTCCGTAGGAGAGGTCCCCTGTGCAGACTCAGGCATGGCTGTCTGATACTGTCACGTGCCTGGTGGTGGAGTCTGACTTATGCAGGGGTAACCTCCCTTACGACCCTGATTCGTGAACCCCTGATAGAGTAAAGTCCAGGAGTGAGGATGGCACGAGGGTTGAGTTGGTCATCTGTGACGGTTGGAGAAGCTCCTCCGGTCTCGTGCAGGTTTGGAAGGTCGGTGGTACAGGCAGGGTCGGCAACTGGCTGGCGGTGCGGTACAAGGGAGCAGGCAGAAGAGTCGTCGGGTACAGGCAGGGTTTGTTAACAGTCTAGCAGCAGAAGTACAAAAGGAGCAGGCAATCGGGTGGTCGTAGGCAAGCCGGGGGTAGGTGCAGGCAGAGTTGAGACAAGGTCGGGCCAAGCCGGGTCACAGGAACTGGTAACAGGTTTACAGGTCGCTCAGGAAAACAGGTCACACACTGTAAATCAGACAGCACTTACTACAGGAAGCAGGAAGTTTAAGTAGAGCTGCTCCTCTAAGAATTAGAGGAAACAACAATCACATGCTCCGCACCGTCTTCTAACAGAGAGGTTCCTGCTGCTGGTGTGAGGTACAGATTAGTGTTATAAAATCATCTCATACTATTATAGGGAGAGGTCCCTGCTGCTGGTGTGAGGGACAGATTACTGTTATAAAATCATCTCACACTAGTATAGGGAGAGGTCCCTGCTGCTGGTGTGAGGGACAGAGTAGCGTTATAAAATCATCTCATACTGGTGTAGGGAGAGGTTCCTGCTGCTGGTGTGAGGGACAGATTACCGTTATAAAATCATCTCATACTGGGGTAGGGAGAGGTTCCTGCTGCTGGTGTGAGGGACAGATTAGCGTTATAAAATCATCTCATATTGGTGTAGGGAGAGGTTCCTGCTGCAGATGTGAGGGACAGATTAGCGTTATAAAATCATCTCATATTGGTGTAGGGAGAGGATCCTGCTGCTGGTGTGAGGGACGGATTAGTGTTATAAAAAATAATATAAATTTGTGCTAAATAGTACATTTGCGTCCAGAATGAGGAGAGCGTCAAATAAGGGACGTGGTCATGGTGCTGCTGGTGTTGGTGAAGCTCCTGTTGCAAGGAGAGGACGTGGTCAATCTGTGCCAGCTACACGCACAAGTGAAACACCTTCCTCAGGTGCGATAGCCGACAGAACCTTCAACGTTATCTGGTAGGCCCGAATGCCGCTCAACGAATGGTGAGGCCAGAACAAGTACAGGCGATAGTAGATTGGGTGGCAGACAATGCCTCCGGTTCCTTCACATTGTCTCCCACCTGGTCCCTTGCTGAAAGCTCAGAGTTGGCACCTGAACCCCATGGCCATCTGTCTTTCACCTCAACCCCTTGTAAATCAGCCAAGCAGTCTGAGCCCCAAGTCATGCAGCAGTCTCTTATGCTTTTTGATGACTCTGCTGGTGTGCATTCCGTGGGCCATCCACATAGCCCTGCCCCAGAAGTGGAAGACATTGAGTGCACTGATGCCCAACCACTTCTGTTTCAGGATGAGGACATGGAAACACCACCGCAGCACGTCTCTGATGACGAAACTGCTGCGGCTTTCTACAGTGTGCAGACTGACAAGGAGGGCAGTGGTGAAGAGTGGGTGGAAGATAATGTGGAGGATGATGAGGTCCTAGACCCCAAATGGAATGAAGGTCATGCGAGCGACGTGTGCAGTTTGGAGGAAGAGATGTTGGTCGCACAGAGGCACCAGCACAGCAAAAGAGGAAGCAAGTTGCAAAAGTGGAGCGACCAGCCCCTAGACAGTATGCCTGCTACTCCCCACCGCACCCAGGGACCTAGCACACCAAAGGCAGCTCAAAGGAGTTCCCTGGCGTGGCAGTTCTTCAGACAATGTGCTGACGACAAGACACGAGTGGTTTGCACGCTTTGCAATCAGAGCCTGAAGCGAGGCATAAATGTTCTAAACCTGAACACAACCTGCATGACCAGGCATCTACATGCAAAGCACAAGCTGCAGTGGAATAGGCACCTCAAAATCCAAGAAAGGTCTCGGGCTCCTCCTGCTTCCTTTTCTGCTGCTGCCTCGGCCTCTTCCTCCACCTTTACAGTGCCAGTGTCACCTGCCACCTAGCAAACAGACGATGTGACAGCAACGCCACCATGTCCGCCACCGTCCCCAAGCATTTCCACACCATGGTCCCATGGAAGCTTACAGATGTCCATCTCCAAAACACTGGAGAGAAAGAGGAAGTACCCTACCCACTCGCGATCCCTGGCCCTGAATGCCAGCATTTCAAAATTCCTGGCCTTTGAAATGCTGTCATTCCGTCCGGTGGACACGGACAGTTTTAAAAACCCGATGGTGGTGGCTGTCCCACAGTACGTGGTTCCCAGCCGCCACTACTTTTCCAGGCGAGCCATCCCTTCCCTGCACAAACAAGTCGGGGACAAGATCAAGTGTGCACTGCGATACACCATCTGTAGGTCCATATAACCACTGATACGTGGACCAGTAAGCATGGGCAGGGGCTCTATATCTCGCTAACTGCACACTGGGCAAATGTAGTGGCGGGTGGGCCTGAGGTGGATAGCAGTTTGGCGCATGTCCTTCTGCCACCGAATATTGCAGGGCATTTCTCTTTGCCTCCTGTTGCCTCCTCCTCCTACTCCTCCTCCTCTACCACCTCCTCATCCGGTCAGCGTAACACCTTCACCACCAACTTCAGCACATCCAGGGGGAAACGACAGCAGGCTGTTTTAAAACTGATATGTTTGGGGGATAAACCCCACACTGCACAGCAGCTGTGGACGGGCATTGAACAGACCGATGAGTGGTTGTTGCCACTGAGCCTCAAGCCTGGCCTGGTGGTGTGCGATAATGGGCGAAATCTCGTAGCAGCTCTGGGCCTAGCTGGTTTGATGCACATCCCTTGCCTGGTGCATGTGCTGAATTTGGTGGTGCAGAAATCTCTAAAAAACTACCCGGATATGTCAGAGCTGCTGCAGAAAGTGCGGGCCATCTGTGTGCACTTTCGGCGTTCTCACCCTGCTGCTGCTCGCCTGTCTGCGCTGCCTCGGAACTTCTGCCTTCCAGCTCACCGTCTCCTATGCGACGTGCCCACAAGGTGGAACTCCACCTTGCACATGCTGGAGAGACTGTGAGAGCAGCAGCAGGCAATAGTGGAGTTTCAGCTGCAGCATGCACGGGTCAGTTGCTCTGCGGAACAGCACCACTTCACCACCACCGAATGGGCCTCCATGCGAGACCTGTGTACCATATTGCGGTGTTTCGAGTACTCCACCAACATGGCTAGTGCCAATGACGCTGTTCTCAGTGTTACTATCCCACTGCTATGTCTCCTTGAAAAAACACTTTGGGCGATGATGGAAGAGGATGTGGCACAGGAGGAGGAGGAAGAGGGGTCATTTCCACAGTTATCAGGCCAGTCATTCACAAGTGGCTCGGAGGGTGGGTTCCTGCACCAGCATAGGCCAGGTAAAAAAATTTCAAGCCAGGGTACAGTTCTGGAGGATGAGGAGGACGAGGATGATGAGGAGGAGGAGGAACTGTGTTCACAGCAGGGTGGCACCCAACGCAGCTCGTGGGCATCACTGGAGCGTGGCTGGGGGGATATGGAGGACACAGATGATACACCTCCCACAGAGGACAGCTTGTCTTTGCCTCTGGGCAGCCTGGCACACATGAACGACTATATGCTGCAGTGCCTGCGCAACGACAGCCAAGTTGCCCACATTGTAACTTGTGCTGATTACTGGCTGGCCACCCTGCTGGATCCCCGTTACAAGGACAACGTGTCGTCCTTAATTCCCTCACTGGAGCGTGAACGGAAGATGCGCGACTACCAGCGCACGCTGGTAGACGCGCTGCTGAGGACATTCCCAAATGACACTGGGGGCCCAGTGGAAGCACAAGGCGAAGGCAGAGGAGGAGGAGGAAGAGGTCGGCAACGCAGCTGTGGCACCGCCAGCACCTCAGAAGGCAGGGTTAGCATGGCCAAAATGTGGAAAAGCTTTGTCAGCAGCATGCCACAACAAACAGCACCACCAGCTGATAGGCAGCGTCTTAGCAGGAGGCAGCATTTCAGCAACATGGTGGAACAGTATGTGTGCACATGCCTACATGTACTGACTGATGGGTCTTCCCCAAATTGAGCACATGGCCTGAGCTTGCCCTTTATGCCTTGGAGGTGCTGGCCTACCCTGCTGCCAGTGTATTGTCTGAAAGTGTGTTTAGCACAGCAGGGGGCGTTATCACAGACAAGCGCAGCTGCGTGTCCGCAGCCAACGTGGACAAGTTAAGCTTTATTAAAATGAACCAGGCATGGATCCCACAAGACTTGTCTGTACCTTGTGCAGAATAGCCATTTATACCAGCCTCACACAGCCATTGGTATACTTACAGTAAGTGAACGTATCCTTTTTTTTTTTTTTTTGCAGCCCTATAGCCCTTTCCAGGACTTTTTTAGAGCCATTTTTGTGCCCAAAAGTTTGGGTCACCATTGACTTCAATGGGGTTCGGGGTTAAGTTCGGGGCCGAACTCGAACTTTTTTGGGAAGTTCGGCCGAACCCGAACATCCAGGTGTAAGCTCAACTCTATTTACAGAGCTTGAGGATGGTCCACCTCAGGGTGACCAATGCTGAGCAATGCATAAGGGAGTAAGAGGACAATACCCGGCCTCTCCAGGCCTCTGTCAGGGAGCTGCACAATGCCCGAGAAGCCACAACCGATAAGATGACAGACTTAGAGGATTGTCTGGGCCGTAATAGCTTGCGCTTCTTGGGGCTCTCGGTAGGATCGGAGGGCAAATCCATGGAGGCAATTATGGACCACTGGCTAAGATCTACTTTTGGAGCCTCCACATTCTCTCCATTATTTGCTATAGAACAGGCTCACAGAGACCCTTTGCTCACCTTACCCACTGGGGCACCTCCTTGAGCATTGCTTGTTAAACTCCTGAACTTTCAGGACAGAGAGGCAGTTCTGTGGGCTGCTAGAGAGAAAGGACATGTCTCCTTTAATGGTAACAGCATCACTATCTTTCCAGATTTTTCTGTGGCTACCCAAAAGGGCCACCTTACTGGCCATCAAGCGAAGGCTTTCGAACTTGCACCTACCCTACAACATGCTCTTCCCAGCACGGTTGCGTGTTATCTATTAGGGCAAAGGCCTACTTCTTCACCAATCTGAAGGATGCCACGCACTGGGTGGACACCCTAGAACCTCCTGATCCACAATGCCAAAACCGGCGATCCCCTCCTCGCTGAATGAGGCCCCCAGGATATTCCCTGACTGCTGAACGGAAAAATTCCTTCATTTTGTATTTCAAATACTCATCACCTGGACAGCCATAAAAACTCCTTCATGAAGTGCCATGCCTCTCCTAATCCTGATGTATGGGGCTGGAGTCAAGGCCTGTGTTCTCTACGATATATGTAATTAACTACTTAATCCTGGGTAAATTTGTTTCTCCTGCATAACGGATTCGAACAGAACCCTGTAGTTTCAGTTCCCCCCTCATTCACCTTGGTTTGTCTCATTGAGGGACTATGACATGTCCCACCTGACTTGCAATTTTAGTTTTGGGAACAAAGCTCTCAAGTGTTTGGGTTTGGGGGCCGGGAGGGCTAGGGTGCTTACTAATGTTTTGGGGATGTTTTCTCTTTGACTTTTTTGTACCTGGTTAATGACTTTAATGACTAAGTGCTTCCAGTCTACATTTTTGCGGGGCTTATTGCTCCTATATACTTCTGAAATGAGGGTGATAGATCTTGACCTCCCCGCTCTACAGGGTTGTCAGGTACAATTCAATTTGCTATGAAACGGGGTATATCCTGCACTATTATTGCTCCTCACATGTCTAAGTTATGCTTGATCTCCTGGAATGTTAGGGGGCTAAACTCCAAGGTAAAATGGTGTTTAATGTTTGGATACTTTGCGAAAAAAGAGATATACCTGTGCTCAGATCTCAATAGCTTGTACATGTAATGAACTACCAGGTGCTAAAGGGGTGTGACCACATGTTAACACTACAAATACCAAATTAACCCTCTGCACACTGCTGCACCCTTCCCAGCAAACTATGCAATGTAAAACAGGGATATTTAGTTTACATATATTGCAATATATATTTAAGCTGACCAAGTCCGTCAAAGTAATCCCTCTTCTGGCCAGTCCTACACTGCCTTGCCACTGCAAATGCTACAGTGGACACCATGCCAACCTGGGGCATAAAGACACAAGAAGGGGGAGAGCGACTAGGTTCAGCGGGAATTTGGCCGCTTTTCTGGTTTCCAGGTCAACTGGGACAAGTCTCTCCTATTCATGCTGGATCAGTTGGCTTCAATTTACTCTACCTCCTAAATGCCCTTTACAAATTGTGTCAAGTTTCCGATACTTAAGAGCAGGGCCGGCCCTACCATGGGTCCCAGTGGGTCCATTGGACCCAGGCAGCACTTTTAGAGGGGCAGCAAATTGAACCATGGCCACCTCTCCTTCTCTTCAATGTACCCAGAAAATTGACAACCAAGATTTTTTTTCCAGCTGTTTTGTGTGTCTTGATGACAACTGCCCCCTGGGCCACTCTGCCTGCCCCAATACTTCCCTAGCCCACACCTAGATTACCCTAGCATGCCTATATATTTCCCCAGCCTGCCCCTACACTGCCCTAACCTGTCCATATACTACACTAACCCGCACCTATACTGCCCTAGCCTGTCCATATTCTACTGTAGCCTGTCCATATACTACCCTAACTCGTCCGTATACTGCCTTAGTCTGTCCATATACTACCCTAGCCTGTCCATATACCGACCTAGCCGGTCCATATACTGACCTAGCCTATCCATATACCGCCCTAGCCTGTCCATATACCGCCCTAGCCTGCCCCTTGGAATTGAACATAATGGTATGTCATAAAATTTTGCTTATAGACAAGGTGCTGTTGCATGTAAATCTGACTACCTGATAAATTTAATTTTAGTTTTAAATATCACGATATAAAAAGAATGGATGTGGGGGGCCTTTTGGTGGGCATGATTTTTTTTTTTTGGTGGGGGGGGCAGCATTTCATTCTTGGACCCAGGCAGCACAATGTCTTGGGCCAGCCCTGCTTAGGAGTACTCATACAACAACCCATTGCCTAATACAGTCTAAATAATTTAGACCCCCTTATTAGCAAACTGAGGAGCACATTAAAAACTTGGGCCACACTCCCCCTTAAACTTGTTGGGAAGGATCAACACTTTTAAATGTATCTGTTTACCACACTTTCTCTATAAATTAGGTACTTCTCCAGTCTATGTTCCTAAATGTAAGTTCCAGGAGATGGATTTGATTATTACTCAATTTATCTGGGGGGGGGAGGGGCAGTCCGAATAGCTAAAGATGCATTGCAACTTCCTGTCTCAGAGGGGGGCCTGGCTCTACCCACCCTCCACACCTATTAGGTGCCTTCTCAACTGGCACACGCCCATTGGTAGTTCTACCCTGAGGCTAACAATGCGGCTACAGCTCTAGAAGCAGCCATCCTCACCTCTTATGAGTCACTACAAAATCTGATCCACTGCTGATATACCAGAGGTAGGGAGAGTACAACCACTCTATCCATGACCCTACGCATATCTAAGCTCTCAAAATTGGTGCCGGCAAGGGATGCTCCAGTGCTCTCACCTAATGTCCCTTTATGGAATAACCCATGCCTGTAGGAGTTTTTCCTTAGAACGGATGGAAGGTTCTGGGTTAACCGTGGGGTGAGGCTGATTTCCCATTTGTTCTCGGGGAATACTTTCCGATCCTTTCCAGACTTTCGCCTCCCTCTACAGCTGACTTCCGGTACCTTCAGTTGCGACACACAGCAGCGGCACAATTTGGACTCCGAAATATAGATCTTCAATCCTGTCCACTTGGACATTTATTGACAGACCACTCAGACACAAAACTTGTTGCCACATATTATAGGTCTCTCCTTGACTCCATGACTAATAGGACTCAACTCATAGAAACTAGGTGGGGCTCTGATGTGCCAGAGTTGACGGAGGAGATATGGCAGGAGGTCATCCCTCTCCCAAGTCTCTTCTGTCATCTCTTCCCCTGCCAAGGTCATACAAACCAGATTATGGTACAGATCTTTATTACACCCCTTGCCTGCTTTATCGATTGAAAAGATTGTCCTCTGCAACCTGTCCAAGATGCAACACACCTGATGGTACATTTTTTCATGTGCTATGGGAATGCCCAATTACTAAGAAATTCTGGTCGGATGTCACTGCTTTTCTTCTATTACACAAAGACCCAATGTTTGCAATCTCTTTAGCTGTCTACTGGGAAACATAGATGATGAATGCTTGCCCAAAAATACAGACCTTTCTGCGCATAGCCCTATTTTATGCAAAGAAGACGATCACTATGAACTGGAAGTCGATGTCTGTACCCACCATATCTTTCTGGTTTACGATTATCAACCGAGCAGTCCCATTGTACAAATTAACGTGAGGCCAGGGGATGCTCAAGAAAGTTTAATAAAATCTGGGATTCTTGGGTTAACTCTGACAGTACTATACCACCATTAACATAAATGATAGCATTTGGAGGTTCTTTAGAATCGCACTGGTACTTGTTTATTGTCACGTAGACTAAAATTGCAAGTTATATGCATCGCTTTATATCTTCGAATTTTGAAATGCAGATGTATATTCAATATCACTCTGTCGTGATCCATATGTTGACTAGAATAATCATTGTAGATGTATCTTACAAATGATTGAGCACTTTTTGCTCCACAATTATTGTACATGTTTGTACTTGTTTGTCTAAAAACGGAAAATTGTATACTCACCTTTCCGTAATTTTCCTTTCCTGTCGTATTCCATGGCAGCATACACATGGGTTGTGACTCCGCCCCCACAACCTGATAGGATCTCATAGCTATAAAAGAATCAGGTGACCCCCTCCCAGTATTCTCTGTATATATCACCTAAACAGAGGGTGGGTGTTTGTATGCTGCCATGGAATACGACAGGAAAGGAAAATTACGGAAAGGTGAGTATACAATTTTCCGTTTTCCTGTCGTATCATGGCAGCATACACATGGGAAATAACCCTGCAGACTGGGTGGGTGTCAGAAAGTAAATTTATTCAGCAGGTAACCGATGAGTTTGCCTGTAACACAGACTTCCCAAACTCTACGGTAGTTAATTGTGCCAGGTCTACTTTGTAATGTGTCATGAATGTATTTCTAGAGGACCATGTTGCGGCCTTACAAATTGTTTCTGCGGACACTCCGCAAAAAGCTGCCCATGATGCTGCCACTGCCCTGGTGGAGTGCGCCCTTAAGCCCTCCGGTACTGAGACTTGACAGGAAGAGTATGCTTTCTTGATGGACCTCACCAGCCATGTCGCAATGGTGCGTGAAGATGCTGCTTGACCTCTTCTATGATCATGCGGAATGATTAATAGACTATCCGATTTTCTGAAGGGAGCCGTTGCCTCCAGGTATGCCAAGATAATGCTTTTGACATCTAGCGGGTGTGGTTCGCCTTGATCTGTGGATAATGCTGGAAGCACTATTTACGGATTAAAGTGGAAGGATGATGCTACTTTAGGGACAAAGCGATCCGCCGGCCTTAGTACTACCCTATCCGGATAGAATACCAGGTAAGGTTCTTTGGTCATTAGTGCCTGGATCTCTGATACCCTTTTTGCAGAGGTCACAGCGATGAGGAATGTTGTTTTTAGGGTCAGATCCCATAAGGATGAGGACTGTAGAGGATGAAAGGGCTCATGAGACAGAGCTTCCAGGACTGTTGATAGATCCCAAGTTGGAAATGAGGACCTCCTGGGGGGTTTGATTTTCATGGCGGCTTTTAGGAACTGGATGACGAGCGGCTGCATGGCCAACCTGATACCTGTCATGGCCGAGAGTGCTGAGACTTGGACTCTCAGCGTGCTTGAGCTCAGACCTTTTTCAAGCCCCGTTTGGAGAAAGTCCAAGATTTGAGGGATGCTGGGGGATGAGGCGTCCCAGGATTGTTCCAGGGCAACGGATGAAAATCTTCTCCAGACTGCATTGTAGACCTTATTGGTCATTGCCTTCCTGGCTTGGAGCAGTGTCTGCACCACTTTTCGGGAACACCCGTGGGCTAGCAGCCTTGACCTTTCAGCCTCCAGGCCATCAGGTGTAGCTTCTCTGGTGCCGGGTGGAGAAACTGGCCCTGGGAGAGTAAATCCGGAACTACCGGCAGAGGTAGAGGGTCTCTCGTACTTAGCTGGAGAAGCATGGTGAACCATGGCCTCCGCGGCCAGTAGGGAATTACCGACAGGGCTGTGGCTGATGTTCTTTTGAGCTTCCGCAGGAATCTCGAGATTAAGGGAATAGGAGGAAATATGTACCCCAGCTGGAACTCCTATGGGTGCTGAAGACAGTCCGTCCCTTCTGCTGTCGGGCATACTGCTCTTGTGAGATACCTTGTGCACTTGGTGTTTGCTGGTGTCACTGCCAAGTCTATGTCTGGGTGACCCCAGGTCTGTGTTATGAGCGAGTATGCTTGGTGACTTAAGCACCACTCGTTGTTTGAAAGGAAGCTGCAACTTAGGCTGTTGGCTATCTGATTCTGGACTGCTGGGACATGAACCGCCTTCAGGTCCGCCAGATTCACTTGTGCCCATTCTAGGATAGGACGAACCTCCTCCAGAAGGGTACGGCTCCTTGTGCCCCCTTGCTTTTGAATATAGGCTACTGCGGTCTTGTTGTCCAGCCGTAAGAGCACCTCCTTCCCCCGTAGGGATGGGCCAAAGGCTAATAGGGCCTGGAAGGCTGCTCTTAACTCCAGCACATTGGAGACGATTCCTTGAGCCTGAAACTGCCATCGACCTTGAGTCGCTGTGTCTTGATAATGCGCTCCCCATCCTTTCATACTGGCATCGGTAGTTACTACTTCCTGGATAGGAGGGACTATGTGTTTGAATCTCTCGAGGTTGTGTGCATGAGTCCACCACCATATTGACTGCTTTACTGCTCCCTGGATGAGGATTGGTTGGGTAACTGACTTCCCGTTCCACTGACGTAGGAATGAATTCTGGAACGTCCTCATATGCCACTGTGCCCATTTGACCATCGGTATGGTATCCGACAAGGACCCTAGGAGGCTGAGGGCAGACTCTTGCTGGTAGTGATGTTGCTCCCAATACTCTCCTCATTTTCTGAGCCAGGTGGCCACCTTTTCTTGAGGTAGCTGAACTTTGTTTAGCTTTGTGTCCAGTTCTGCGCCTAGGAAGACCATTTTCTGTGTTGGTTGCAGTTGGCTTTTCTGCCAATTTATTAACCACCCAAACTGTTGTAGTGTGTTGACCAGTATGCCCCGATGCTGGATGAGGGATGCATGGTCGGATGCTAAGAGTAGAATATGGTCCAGGTAGTGGTAAATTCTCAGTCCTTGTTCTCTCAGGAGAGCTATTAGGGGTAGGAGTACCTTGGTAAAGGTCCTTGGTGCCGTAGATATACCGAAGGGTAGACTCTGGAACTGGAAATGCTGGTGGTTGACTGAAAAACGCAGGTACCTCCAAAACATGGGGTGAATGGGTACATGTAGATATGCGTCTGCCAAGTCGACAGAAAGCATCCAGTCGCCGACGTCTATCGCTGGCAGAATTGTCTGAAGACTCTCCATTTTGAATGACTGGATTTGGATTCTCTCGTTGAGCCTTTTTAGGTCTAGTACTGGACGAAGGTCTCCTGTTTTCTTCTTTACGAGAAACAGGGGAGAGTAGAATCCTTTTCCCCTTTGTTCGGGTGGTACTTATACTATCGCCTGTTTCAGGAGTAGCTCCTGCACATATGAACACAAGAGTGTCCGCTTCTCCTGAGATGATGGTAATCGGGTTGGATGATACTGGTCTCCCGGAGTATGCCCTTTGAATTTCCACCTGTGTCCCAGTTGAATGGTGGACACAGTCCATGGATCTGTTAGCTTCTCCGTCCACACCTGCGCAAATTGCTGTAATCTTGCTCCGACCGGCGCAGACAGGGCGGGCGCGCCCTCAAAAGGACTTTGGCTGTTCTTGAGTGGAGGATTTTTGTTTATGAAACTTCAGAAAGGATTCTTGTGAACCTTTCCAGTTTCTTTTGTAATCCCTTCCAGGTTTGTAAGATTTCGCTTCTCGGTATCTGTCCGGGAGATTTTTTCTAAATGACTGGGCTCTCTGCTGCTTTGGCCTTCTTCAGTGTCCGCCCTTCAGACCGGATTAAGGTAGCCTATCTTCCGGTTTCGTCGTCTCTCGGGTCAGTAAATCTTTTTTAGAGGGCCTGTCTATGGCTCTTCGCTTTAGAATGTTTGGACCTTCCCTAATGTTTTCTTTGACCTTTCCAAGTGTTCTTAGGAAAGACTTCAAAGTATTTGTTTTTAGGAGGTGAGTTCTTGTCGGTTTCAGGAAAACTCCCGCGCGGGCGGGACAGACGCGGCCAGCCTCGTTCTAATGTCGTTAAACGCGTCCACACCTGCCTCTTCGATTGTCTAGGTACCTGACACAGGTGGTAAGTTGACCCTGTGTCCACCTTTAAGTTTCCCGTATGAGGCCCTCTGGTCATAGTAGGTTGGGCTAATGGTAGTAGAGTCCTCTTCGCCTGTGAGAACACAAGTATACACGTCCTCGATGAGGAC
>BLSH010485886.1:647004-660002 GCA_018402905.1 Glandirana rugosa | reverse complement strand
GTAGGTCTTCGCGAAGTGGAAGACGCCATGGAACATCCGTCACCATCTGTACTATAACGGCGTACCACGGACGCCGCGGCCAATCCGGAGCTACCAGGATTGTCAGGATTCCCTCTGCTTCTATCCTGCGCAAAACGCGTGGTAGAATCTTCAGAGGAGGAAAGATGTACAGTAGCTGATACCGACCCCAGGGCGTTACCAGTGCATCCGAGGCAACCGCCAACGGATCCCTTGTTCTGCACACAAAGGCCTGTACCTTGTGATTGTACCTGGAGGCCATCAGGTCCACTTCTGGGGTGCCCCATTTGCAGCAAATCTGGTGGAACACCTCTGGATGTAGGGACCACTCCCCCTGATCCAGAGTCTGGCGGCTGAGAAAATCCGCCTGCCAATTTTCCACGCCCGGGATGTAGATTGCAGAGAGAGCTGGCACGTGAAGCTCTACCCACCGAAGGATCAGAGCCGCCTCCGCGGCTGCTGCTGCGCTTCTTGTTCCGCCCTGATGGTTCACATACGCCACCACTGTAGCATTGTCCGACTGGACCCGAACAGGGCGGCCTCGCAGCCTTTCTGTCCAATGAGACAGGCAAAGCCTGATCGCTCTCAGTTCCAATACATTTATCTGAAGACGAGCTTCCCGTACTGACCAATGACCCTGGACGGAGGATTGTCCCAGGACTCCTCCCCACCCTGACAGGCTGGCATCCGTTGTCATTATCGACCAATTGAGGGGAGGAAAACTCTTCCCCAACCTTATGGCCGGAGCCCGAATCCACCAAATCAGAGACCCTCGAGCCTGCTGATCCAACCTGATCCGTCTGTCTAGGGATAGGGGAGACTTGTCCCACTGAGACAAAATTGTCCTCTGTAGGAGTCGGATATGACTCTGGGCATAAGGCACCGATTCGAACGTCGACACCATGAGGCCCAATACTCGCATACAGAACCGTAAGGAGAACCACTGGCATGACAACAGAGTTCGCACTGCTGTTTGAAGAGTCAGTAGCTTGCCTGGTGTTAGAAACACCCTTGCTTGTACCGTGTCCAGAATCAGACCCAGGTACTCCAGCCTGCAAGTCGGAGTCAATGATGACTTTTGTAGGTTGATCAGCCAACCGAACTGCTCTAACGTGGCTACCGTGATTGTCACGTTCTCCTCCAGAGCTGTAGCCGACTCTGCCCTCAGCAGTAAATCTTCGAGGTACGCTACCACCACGATACCTCTCTGTCTCAGCAGCGCCAACATCGGGGCCACCACCTTGGTGAACACCCGGGGAGACGAGGCCAACCCGAAGGGAAGCGTCACAAACTGGTAATGCAGATCTCCCACTGCGAAACGCAGAAAACGCTGATGACTGAGACAAATCGTAACGTGGAGATATGCGTCCTTGATATCCAAGGATGCCAGAAATTCCCCTTGGCGTAGGGCGACCACGACCGAGCGGATGGATTCCATCCTGAACCTCTTTGTCCCCACGAAGCGATTCAATGCTCTTAGATCCAAAACTGGTCTGACCCCGCCCTTTTTGGGTACCACAAAAAGGTTTGAATAAAATCCGTGAAATCTCTCCATCCTGGGTACCGGTATGATCACCCCCTGTTCGGCGAGAGCTCGGACAGCGCCTAGAAGCGCCTGGTGGCGTTCCTGCGTGAGCCGCTGGTTTGAGGGGAAGAATCTTTCTGGGGGCAGAGAGCTGAATTCTATCCTGTACCCGGAAGACACCACCTCCAGGACCCACCGATCGGTGATGCGGGCAGCCCATCTGTCTGCGAACCCCAGTAACCGGCCCCCCACCCGTGAAGTGGGTGGGGGCAACCCATCATGCGGAGGCGGATTTATCCTTCGCCTTTTCGGACTTATTCTGCCAGGGCCTTTTACCGTGCCCTGCGAAAGCTTTTCCGGTCTTGCAGCTTTTCCCTGCTGAGCCGGATGCCCGAAAAAACTTCTTCTGACTTGACGCGACAGGCCCCTGTCTGCGCCGCAACTCACGCCGTTTAGGCTCCGGGAGAAAAGTACTTTTACCTCCCGTGAAATCCTTAATGATTTCATCCAACCGTGGGCCAAACAGACGCTCTCCCTGAAAGGGAAGGTCTGCCAGTGCTTTCTTTGAAGCCTGATCGCCCGACCAAGATCGGAGCCATAGCACCTGTCTGATAACGATTGAAAAAACAGACATTTTTGACAATATAGGAAGGAGGTCCAAAGCAGCCTGACATATGTAGCGGAGCCCCTCTTCCAAATGTTGTGCCCGCTGTTCCTCAGCCTGTGCACAATCACAAGTCAAATTAGTGCATAGAGCAGTAGCCTGCACTCGCAGCGACTGTGCCACCATTGCAGTTGCTAGTGCCGGCCGCATGGCTGACCCAGCCAACAAGAACAGTGCTTTGGACACTGTCTCTGTGCGGCGATCGGCCGCTTCCTTAAAGGAAGGCGACCCCTCCAAGGGAATGGTGGTTGCTTTATTCACCCGCGCCACGGCGGGGTCCACCACCGGGGAGGCCCATCTCTTAGTAAAGCTTTACTCAAAGGGGTAGCGCACCGCAAAGCTCTGAGGCAAAGTAAAAGAACTTGGTGGCCTACGCCACTCCTTAAACACCGCCTGCTCAAATAATGGGTCATAAGGGTAAGCCCTAGGGGCCCTAGGCGGTTTAAGTGGGCCACAAACATAAGCGGACTCATGCGACTCCCCAGCTGGATCAAGACGCATGGACTTGCGGATATCAGTGCCTCCACTATCGCTTTATCACGCGAAGACAGAGTTTCTTGACTCTCCTCATGCTCTGAGGGTCGTTCACCCTCTGAAAGATCCACAGGTGTGACCATTGATGCGCTTTCCAGATCTGAATCCTTCCCGGAGGAAAGAGGGGGTGGTGGGCGTTTTTGAGGAACCCTTGGAACGGGTACCTCCGCCCTGGGAAAGAACTCCCCAAACACCGCCCTCAGCTGTTCCAAAGACACTAGCGTTCCTGGGGTGGATTGTGGATCCGCAGGTACTCCTGCCATAGTATTGCCAGCCTCTGACATTACAGGCTTCCGGCACCCCCACTGTGTAACCACCACCTCTACTCCAACAATCAACCAGGGAGACCCGGAAGGATTGCCCACACCGCTACCAGCACCCAGGAAGGGCCAGCTATACTTGCTGTTTAGATGCCTCAGCACTCCGACCGGAAGAGCAATGCCCACCAACTACTGCACGCCAGGAGCCTGCTGCTGTGTGTCAGCCACGCTGTACAAGCGAAAACCGGAAGCCCACTTCCGTTTTTAAACACTTCCTGTACCAGGGCTGCACTTCCTTGAGCTACCACTGGAGGCCGCCAGACCGCAGGCTGAGAACCACATGGTTTCACAAACAATGGACGCTGCCATTACACCCGCATGGTCGGCCACGAACGAGTGGTGCTCTATCTTCCAATGGCGGTGACCCGCCGAACACAGCGCTCTGGACGGTCGGTGCAGAGTCGAACGGTCAGTGCAACAGTGCCATACTGCGGCTGGGGGGAGTGGGAGGGGGGAGGGGGGATGGAGGCTTAACCTCACAAGGGAATACCCAAAATGTCCCTCTAATGAGCCCCCACCGGCCGGCTAACCACCAAAGCTGCCCAGACGCCCACTCTCCACGCCCTAAGGCGGCAGAGGGGTCCACTCACCAATCCTTGACGGGCGCAGCGGTAGCCACCGGAGGGGACGGAAGAGAGGGGTATAGAATGATTGTATTATATACTTTATGGCAGTATTTACTTACTGTCAGATATCCCCCCACCCCCATGGACAGGCAAACACACATACACCTGAAGGTAAGCACAAAGGGATTAGATAAAGGAATATACTATATAAAAGGAGATATCATAATATGGTGGCTATCTCAATTCCTTCGTTTTGGCCTCCAGGCGAGAGAACATCCAGGTTGTAGATCCAGAAAGTCTCTCTGGAGCAGAGCTTAATAAAACGCTCCGCCTCAGAGAGAGACCTTGGGATCTGTTCAATGACCCAGACCTCCAGGCCTTTTGTAGATTTTTTTATGTACTTCAGCAAAGTGGCGAGGGACACTATGTATATCTTTTCCCTCTTCCACTAATCTATGTTTGCTGAAGTGCTGTTGCAATGCACGAATCGTTCAACCGACATAGATCGGGCCACATGGACAAGTGAGTGCATACAAAAACCTTCTATTTGATATGTTTTACCTTTATAGCAAAAGGACTTACGCCCATGTTTGACAAATTGGCAGGTTTTGCACAGTGCAATACATACCTACCAGAGGTATGAGGATTAGAGGGTTTGGATCCAAGGATAGTGGTCTGATATTTACTGGGGGCAATCTTATTTTTAAGATTAGGTGCTCCTATACGTAACCTTGGGGTGTTCAGGTAGAAGGGAGCCCAAATGGGGGTCAGTACGTAAAATGTCCCAGTGTTTGGAGAGTATGCTTTCCATCTTTTTGTATTGCGAGTGAAAAGTGGTGATGAATCTAAAGGATGAGTCATCACCATGATTCTTTACCACTCTGATACAGATCACAAGCCTGGTCAACTAGGGATGGTGGATATTTCTTATGCAGAAATTTATTTTTAAGTAAAACACTTTGTGTAGCATAATCCATATCTAGTGTACAGTTCTGTCGTAAACGACAGAACTGTCCCTTAGGGATGTTATTGATCCATTTGGGCTAATGGCAGCTGTTGAAATGTAAAAAAGAATTGCCCACAGTGGGTTTTGTGTAATTCTTGGCACAAATTCTACCTTCTTCAAATCTAGATCTAGAAATGCTAAATGGTTAGGATCTGTTACTGAAGTGAATGTGAGTCCATATGGATTGGTATTACAATATGCCACAAATAGACAGATGTGCTCCTGGGGGCAATCCCAAATGATGATAATGTCATCAATTTATCGTTCATAGAAGATGACATTACGTGCATAGGGATTGTTTCGCCATATGTAGTTGTTCTCCCAGTAGCCCAGCGCTAAATTGGCATAAGACGGGGCAAAATTTGCCCCCATAGTGGTGCCTTGTATCTGCAAATAGAATTCATCCTCAAAGCTGAAATAATTGTGGGATAAACAGAATTTTGTGGCATCAAGAATAAAGGAAGCCTGTCTAGGATTGATATACGGGTCCTGAGAGACAAAGAATTCTAAGGCCCTGAGTCCAAATTCATGGGGAATGGATGTGTACAATGAATTTACGTCTAAAGACAACCACACAACACATTACCCAGCATTGACTTATCAAGGAAGCTCTGTTAGTGTATGATGCCACTTATACTTGTAAAGCACAGCAAAATGTATTGATTCTGTATCGGATTTTTTTATGATGTCAATAAAGTTACTCTGTTAAAAAAAAAAAAAAGACAACCACACATACCCTGGTTCCCAAGTGTATGAGGAGATGAGCTCCAAAACAAGTGTACCATCCCTAATATAGGACTGTAGTTGATGAACTAGAGGTTGAAGGAACACATCTATATATTGGCTGAGCCCCGAGGTCACATTGTCCATGGCAGCAACTATAGGTCTACCAAGGGGAGATGTGGGATGTTTATGGACTTTGGGTAGGTGATAAAAATATGGTGTCTTATAGAATTCCTTATGCAAGAAAGTAGCTTCGGATTTTGTGATGATCCCATCAGCAAGGCCTGTCTTAACTAGATAATCTAATTCTGAGGAAAAGGTTTTGGTGGGGTCACTGCGAAGTGGACTATAAGTGGTGCTGTCAAATAGTAATCTATGGGCTTCAGCTGTATATTTTTCCCTGTCCAACACCACTATCCCACCCCCTTTATCAGCAGGTTTAATGACGATATCCCTATTTTCCATGAGTGCGTCAAGGGATCTGATTTCTGCTGGAGAGAGATTGTTGTGTTAATGATGTGTGCGTGTGGTGGAGTGACAGAGTTGTAATAGATCAGCATATACGACTCTATAAAAGGATTCTAGATGAGGTCCCTTGGCATGGGATGGGTAGAAAATAGACTTAGGTCTCAAGTTGGAATGTATAATGGGTGGGGAAGTGATAAGATGCTGTGTGAATAGATCTAGTGTTACATCCTGAGTAGGAATGGATGTTAATACCTCAAAGGGATCAATGTTACAATCAAAATCAAAGAAACTGGTGGAAGAGGCAGGGGAAGTAGGGGAGAGATCCCCATTAGGTGTAACAGCCCGTGTCTCTTTAGACTCCTTAATAGCATAGTATCTTTTCAAGGTGAGATTGCGGATGTATCTATTCAGATCTTTAAACAACTGAAAAGAGTTCGGTATTAGTAGGGGCAAAATTCAGCCCCTTACTAAGGAGTGATTTGTCTCCATCACTAAGTGTTTATGTGGACAGATTGAATATCTTTATAGTTTTCGAAATGTGGGCGTATTTGTTGTCTGTCTTGGAGCGTCCTCCCCTACAGCCTCTCCTGTGAATTTTTGTTTTCTGGAGCTGGTGAGAGGACGACTGGGGAGTAAAAAAGTAACCTTGGTATTGGTGGATATATTTGGGGGAAATGTGAAACCCCCAACAAATCCAAAGATTCCAAAGGGGTGCATGAAGGTTCAGAGGTGGTAGGAACCTGGGGTGGATTAGCAACACTGGAATGAACAGATCCAGCGTCAGCTTGTATAAGAAATCTATTCTCTGTCCCGGGGAGAGCCACCAAAGATGGAACATCAGGTGGAGGGGTAACAGTTACCTGGGGGTGAGGTGAGGACGTGACCAGATTAGGGTTGGCAGGCTGAGGGCTGGGGCCAGTGGTGGCAGTCGTGGGTTTGTTGTTGGTCAGTGACTTGGATCTGTTGTAAAACCCATTGAGGACAGACAAAAGTCAATTTTGTTTGTAGGCTTTCTTGGGAGTATTCTGAGGTGTAGATTGGGAAACACAGGGACGTATAGAGCTAGGAACAGGGGGAACAGGGGGGCCACGGTGATGGGAGGGAAGGAGGTGAGGAATGGGCGCCTGTGGTCTGGGGGGAAAAGATGGGAAATGAGGAGTGCCCTCTTATTCCGAGAGAACACCCTATCATTATTATAATCGTCCACATCTCTTCTAAATTTGCCTAACTTAGATGCTATAAGTAGGTCCTCATCACATTTAGTATTTCTTTTTAGTGTATCCAACCATGTAGAGGAAATGGTAGGATTACGTGTGAGGATGTCCTGAGCAAGCATTTGTAATTCATTGGTCAGTTTGTTGAACTTGTGTGATCTCTGTTCTACTAATATGGTCATCCATTTGGATGTACAGAATTCTGATATGCTTTCCCACTCCTTACGAACTTGAGAGTCTAAAAAGGGACAATCCTTTAGGACCCTGAGACCCCTAGGGGATATTTTGACATCAAGATAAAATTTAAGAAAGAAACAATCCCACCATTGCTGGTTGGCATGTTTGATGAGTCTCTCTAGGTGTCTAAAGTGTCCGCCCATGACAAGGCGGTTCTTCCCCGTAAGGGTGGCACTCAAGGAAAAATTGGAAGAGGGGAGAGCCGTAAATTAATCATCCAAAATTGTGTACTTATGGGTCTCTATGGCATTTAGAATATCCATTTGTGCAGAGAAAGTATATTAATAGTATATACCATGAACAAGTAGCAATGCGTCTAAAAAGCAATACAAAATCAAGAATCAATATAGAAAAAAAATAAAAGTAAAAAAAACACTATAATACAATACACATAACTGAAGAAGCCATCATAAAGTGCAATATAGGGAACATAAGTTTAACATATAATATGTCATACCAAGGGTCCCTGCCAGGTCTGCAGCACTATGGTGGCTGATAAGAAGATTAAACAAGTGTATCATCTGCACCTAGAGACGCCTTCTTTCTTATGTTTTACAGGTGGGAGAATCTGTCCACAGGACACTATTAGTCTTGCACTCCACAAATCTGGCCTTTATGGAAGAGTGGCAAGAAGAAGAAAGCCATTGTTGAAAGAAAGTCATAAGAAGTCCCATTTGCAGCTTGCTAGAAGTCATGTGGGGGACACAGCAAACATGTGGAAGAAGGTGCTCTGGTCAGATGAGACCAAAATTTAATTTTTTGGATTAAAAGCAAAACGCTATGTGTGGCAGAAAACTAACACTGCACATCACCCTGAACACACCATCCCCACTGTGAAACATGGTGGTGGCAGCATCATGTTGTGGGGATGCTTTTCTTCAGCAGGGACAGGGAAAGCTGGTCAGAGTTAATGGGAAGATGAATGGAGCAAAATACAGGGCAATCTCAGAAGAAAACCCGCAAAAGACTTGAGACTGGGGCGGAGGTTCACCTTCCAGCAGGACAACGACCCTAAACATACAGACAGAGCTACAATGAAATGGTTTAGATCAAAGCATATTCATGTGTTAGAATGGCCCAGTTAAAGTCCAGACCTAAATCCAATTGAGAATCTGTGGCAAGACTTTAAAATTACTGTTCACAGATGCTCTCTATCCAATCTGACAGAGCTTGAGCTATTTTGCAAAGAAGAATGGGCAAAAATGTCACTCTCTAGATGTGCAAAGCTGGTAGAGACATACCCAAAAAGACTTGCAGCTGTAATTGCAGGGAAAGGTGGTTCTACAAAGTATTGACTCGGGGGCTGAATACAAATGCACGCCACACTTTTCAGATATTTGTAAAAAATGTTGAAAACAATTTATAATTTTTCTTCCACTTCACAATTATATGCCACTTTGTGTAGGTCGATTACATAAAATCCCAATAAATCATTTACGATTTTGGTTGTAACATGAAAAATTTCAAGGGGTATGAATACTATTTCAAGGCACTGTAGCTTGCCTGAGTCTTTAACAGCTTGCCGACGGCTGATCGGCAATTGACGGCGACAGTGTGGCTCCATTGTGCGGATTGCCGTCATATGACGGCGGCCGCGAGATCGAGCCTATTGAGCGCGCCGCCGGAGGCGCGCCTGCGCGCTCACTGTGTCCGGGGAGGGCCAGGGAACGGGTGCGGCGGATTCAATCTCCGCCGGCCACCCGCGATGCCCCCCCCGGAGTGAAAGAACGGAAGTCCGTGTAAGTAAACACGGACCTCCGTTCTGTGAGGGGGGGGGGGGAAGGGCTGTGATCACAGCCTTCCTCTACATGGAAGGTGTGATCACTTCCCTTCCCCAGCTAGGGCAGTCCCCCCACAGTTAGAACACGCCCAGGGAACACTGTTAACCCTTAGAGCACCCCCTGCAGGTTAACCCCTTCACTGCCAATGGCATTTACACAGTAATGAGTGCATTTTTATAGCACTGATCGCTGTATAAATGCCAATGGTCCCAAAAAAGTGTCAAAATGTTCCGACATGTCCGCTGAAATATCGCAGTACCGCCATTACTAGTAAAAAATAAAAAAACAAATAAAAACCCCAGAAATTAATTCTCATTATCCGTAAACGCGGCCACTTTTGCGCAAGCCAATCAATAAACGCTGATTGCGATTTTTTTATCACAAATATGAGGAAGAATATAAATCGGCCAAAACCGATGAAAAAAAAAGTTTTTTTATATTTTTTTTTTTGGGATTTGTATTTTAGCAAAAAGTAAGAAATTTGGGTTTTTTTGCAAAATTGTCGCTCTTCTTTTGTTTATAGCGGTGATCAGAAATGACGCAGCGGTGATCAAATACCACCAAAAGAAAGCTCTATTTGTGGGAAAAAAAGGACGCAAATTTAGTTTGGGTACAAGGTCGCACGACCGCACAATTTTCAGTTAAAGCGACGCAGTGCCGAATCGCAAAAAGGGCTCCGGTCCTAAAGCCATCTTCATTTTAGAGTTTAGGATCACCAACAGGTGCCCCAATATTGTCCTGTAGCGCATTCTAAGAAAACTTGGAACGGTTGTCGACTCAGATTTAAAATGTGTCCAAAATCCTGAGGCAGAAATGCAGGTCTACCTTATTTCAGCATGTAGATGCTGCTTCATGGTTGGCGTGAAATGTTGGCATGCATTATTTAATGTGAAAATAATTTACCTAACAGTTCCATTGTTTCACCCGGACACAACAGTTTTCCAGCAGAGCTGTTGAATATACAATTAGTTTTCAGCAAAACGAGAGACAGGCAGCATTTTTTGTGAGCCTTTGAGTAATGCCCCCACTATGGCGGCAAGTGCATAGAGGAGTTCCTACAGGTCATGAAAGCCGAAGTTTAGTGAGGGGTTTTTTTTCCATTCACTGCTCCCAGATACCCCTTCAGCTGTGATCTTCCTTTGTTGTGGGGGTTAATAGCTGTACTATCAGCAGCAAGGAAGTGTCATTTGTATAATTCATTGCCCAAGTTTTTCAGGGCATCTAGGGTTTCAAAGAAGGTCTTAAAACGTAGCGCAATTTTTTTTTCTTTTACCATGCAGCGGGGCTGTGCCCGCAGTACATGGATTTGTTTAGAGCAGTGGTCTCCAAACTGTGGCCCAGGGGCTGGATGTGTCCCTTTGCTTTCTTTTATCTGGCCCTTTTCTTGCCACTGATGCGATACACTATTCCTCCCACTGACAACAGCAAAGGGGTATAATTCCTGTTACCAACATTAACATTCTCTCATTGACACCAATGATGGGGCACTATTTCTACCACTGACACCAACAATGGGTCACTATTCCTCCCACTGGCACCAACCATGGGGCACTATTCCTCCCCCTAATGCCAAATATGCACGGTTTACTACCACCGATTCCAGTACAGTTTTGACTTCCTATGGCCACAGTCTGGCCCTCCTAAAGTCTGAAGAACAGTAAACTGGCTCTTTCTTTAGAAAGTTTGGAGACCCCTGGTCTAGGGGTTCGGAGACCCGGGGTATCCTCCCAGGGCAACACCAGAGAGCCAACTTAGTTTTCAGGCATAGCAGGTGTTAGCAGCTGCAGTTACGATCCTGGTTTTAAAATTTGCAGCTGGCTTTCCTGTAGAGGTGATTTGAGCAACTCTACAATCACCTGATCACTTTTAGAGGGTGCTGAAGTGGGCTCTCTGCTTGGAGAGCTGAGTACAGAGGAGGGGATGGTACATTCATTCCCTCCCCTGTGAGGAATGAAGTTGGAAGCAATGAGGATTTGGTCACTTGTGGTTTGTTTTTTAAAATCAGATACTGGCTAGCCACTTCCTTACTGGGCACTTAAACCCCCCTCCTGCCCGGACCAATTTTCAGTTTTCAGCGTTATCACTCTTTGGATGACAATTGCACGGACATGAGACGTTGTACCCAAACCAACTTGGCGTCCTTTTTTTCCCACAAATAGAGCTTTCTTTTGGTGGTATTTGATCGCCTCTGCGGTTTTTATTTTTTGCGCTATAAACAAAACAGAAACGACAATTTTGAAAAAAAGAACAATATTTTTTACTTTTTGCTATAATAAATATCCAAAAATAAAAAATAAAAAAACAAAATGTATTCATCAGTTTAGACCGATATAAATTCTTCTACGAAATCGGCATATATTGATTGGGTTGCGCAAAAGTTATAGCGTTTACAAACTATGGACATTGGTTTATGGCGTTTTTATTTATTTTTATTTTTTTACTAGTAATGGCGGCGATCTGCGATTTTTAGTGGGACTGCGATATTGCGGCGGACATGTCGGACGTTTTTGACACTTTTTTGGGACAAATGACATTTATACAGCGATCAGAAATGTAAATATCCACTGATTAATGTGTAAATGTCTTTGGCAGTGAAGGGGTTAACCTGCAGGGGGCAGTGAAGGGGTTAACTATGTTCCCTGGGTGTGTTCTAACTGTGGGGGGGCGGGGTTGGCAGGGGCATGACAGATCTAACTGATCCCAGTGACAGGGATCAGTAAATCTGTCATGTACCCCCTCACAGAACGGGGAACCGCCGTGTTTACATCGGCGGTTCCCCGTTCCGGCTCTCTGGAAGGAGATCACGGGTCTCCGGTGGACATCGGGTCCGCCCGACCCGCGGGCACGCTCCCGCAGCGTGCGTGGGCACACGCCCATGGGAGTGCGCCCAGCACGAGCCACATGGGAGGACGTCTATAGACGTCCTCCCGGCATTTTAGCGCCGCGCTGTAGCCATCATTCGGCTATGACGGCGGCGCGAGGTGGTTAGGCAATCATCTTATCAAATCAATTTCAGTTTGATCAGATGCTTTTGAAGGCAGAGGAGAGATCTGGGTCTAATAGTTGCACATTAAAAAATAAAATGAGAGGGGGCATGGCTTGCGCGCGCACGAGGATGGACGCTTAAGCCGTGAGCTCCGCCAAAGACCGGATCCAGAGCGACAAATCCAGCGGGCTTTACAGCACCTATCACGGCCAGAGTCGAGCATGGAGACCCCCGCTCACCGCTCCACCGCCCAGCGCAAAAGAAAGGAGACTCGGCATCCCCAGAAGGTGACGGACTTCTTCTTTGGGCCGGCGCCGGCTCCTGATGGAGGGCAAGATGGCGGCGGCGACCCGAACACGAGCGGCCCTTCGGCCTATACGGATCTCCCTGACGCGGATGAGAACAGAGAGCACGATCATCTCCTCACCTCTCCACAGCACTCCCAGCCAGGGAGCCCGACATCACAGAGTCCAGCAAAAGCGCGGATGAGGATGGATTCTCCCCAACATGAGGCTAGCACAGTGACTACAGATAACAGGGCCGCAGGCCCAGCCATGACTCTATCACCAATAGCTGCCTTCCCCACCACCGGACAACCGGTTTTAGATACCACAATGAAGGACATGCTTATATCATTCAAAGTCCAACAACGCCGCCGACGCCAGGAGATTTAAACGATTAAATCTAGAGTGGGTGGTTAAGAGGAGGAAAACAAGGAGTATGTGTAGGTGATCCAGTAATTGACACACACATGTGAGGCGGTAAAATCAAAGGTATATGACGTGGGACAGAGGGTAGACAGCGTATAGACACCAGTGAAACACCTAATCCCTTCAGTCCGACCTGTACTCACTCCTGACATTACTATATTCGTACAGGAAGTAACACCATAGATTTTGGCCAACAGGCCACCACCCCTTCCGTCGATAACCACTATCTCAGTACCGACCCGGACG
>BLSH010485886.1:595407-628865 GCA_018402905.1 Glandirana rugosa | reverse complement strand
TGTTCTGCAAACATCTGGAAACTGTGTGTAACACTTTAACTAAAACCGGGACTAACCCATACTACTGTTCTGCAAACATCTGGAAACTATGTGTAACACTTTAACTAAAACCGGGACTAACCCATATCACTGTTCTGCAAACATCTGGAAACTGTGTGTAAGACTTTAAGTAAAACCGGGACTAACCCATATCACTGTTCTGCAAACATCTGGAAACTGTGTGTAAGACTTTAACTAAAACCGGGACTAACCCATATCACTGTTCTGCAAACATCTGGAAACTGTGTGTAACACTTTAACTAAAACCGGGACTAACCATACTACTGTTCTGCAATCATCTGGAAACTGTGTGTAACACTAACTAAAACCGGGACTAACCATACTACAGTTCTGCAAACATCTGGAAACTGTGTGTAACACTTTAACTAACACCGGGACTAACCCATATCACTGTTCTGCAAACATCTGGAAACTGTGTGTAACACTTTAACTAAAACTGGGACTAACCCATATCACTGTTCTGCAAACATCTGGAAACTGTGTGTAACACTATAGCAGAGCGAACACATATCACTGTTCTAAAATCATCTAAAAACTCTATGTGATACTATAGCAGAGCGAACCCATATCCCTGTTCTTCTCTGCTATAGTTTCACACACAGTTTCCAGATGTTTGCAGAACAGTGATATGGGTTAGTCCCGGTTTTAGTTAAAATGTTACACACAGTTTCCAGATGATTGCAGAACAGTGATATGGTTAGTCCCGGTTTTAGTTAAAGTGTTACACACAGTTTCCAGATGTTCGCAGAACAGTGATATGGGTTAGTCCCGGTTTTAGTTAAAGTGTTACACACAGTTTCCAGATGTTTGCAGAACAGTGATATGGGTTAGTCCCGGTTTTAGTTAAAGTGTTACACAAAGTTTCCAGATGTTTGCAGAACAGTGATATGGGTTAGTCCCGGTTTTTTTTTTAAATATATTTATTAGTTTTTTCACATTATACAGGGTATAAAAGCACAGAAATGCCAAAAAGTATATTATAACAAAAATACAGCCGGGGCCTTGTTTAGCAAGGCGCGAGAAATAGACAATGATCATACAACAGTAAGGCAAAAGGTTTTGTAAAGGCAGAACTAGAGCCAAAAAGAAAAAAAGATATTAAGCCGAGTCACAGCGATGGTGGTGATAGATGGTAATAGCATTAAACATATATATCTGGTTTCCTAGGACCAGTATAGCCCATAGGGCCAAAAAAGAGCCCATTAGGGGAAAGGACGGGGGTAAGGCGGGAAGTCCAGCGTGATCTCATACTCGCAGGGCATGCCCTGTGTAGCAATTGTAGGGAGAATTTAGAGTTATAGTTGGAAATAAAATAGCCATGGAATTTTGGGCATGCTGGTAGGTAATCGTTGAATCCCCTGGTTAGATACAGTGGGTGGGGTTCGTGGAATGTCAAGGGGGGTTGCTGGGCATGTCAGGAGGAAAGCGCTTAGATTTTGAGCATGCCTAATGTACCTGAGAGATCCGCTTTCAAATACCAATCGGATAATCGAAAGGGTTCTATATAGCGTTGGATTTCCTCTGGAGGGAAGGAGGATTCTAGGTATTTCCTCCATCTAGAGAAAAAACGTTTTGAGGATTTAAAATCCTGAGAAATGACGTCTAGCCATTCTATGCGGAATAGATTGTGGATAGCGGCCTTTACTTGGGATAGGACAGGCGGGTCTATGTTAATCCACGCCTGAGTGATGGACCTGCGAGCTGCCAGGAGACACAGATGCGCCCAATGAGGACCCTGGGGGGGGTGTCTGTGGGAGGTGGTGCCTGATGACTGAATAGACATAACATTAGATCCTTTGGGATAGAGTATTTTATGGTTTTGTTAATGTAGTGTAAGACTTGATCCCAGAAGATCGCTATTTTGGGGCAGTTCCAAAACCTGTGGAGTAGGGTAGGCTTGGGAGCTGAGCACCAGGGGCATGTTGGGGTGGAGGGGCTCTCCGGGTTGTAGAAGAAGGGGAAGTACGCTCTGTGAGAGATTTTGAATTGTGTTTCCCTCCACTTTTCAGAGATGGTTAGAGTACGAATTTTCCGATATCCCGCTAGGATGTTGGTCGGGCTTCAAGGTCTTCAAGGGCCTTGGCCCAGGATTGAAGGGGTTGAAGAGAATATTTGGAGGCCTGGTGGCGTGAGAGGTGGGAATAAATTTGGGAGATTGAGTAGTGCCCTGCGTTGGCAAGGGAGTCGATGAATGAGAGTTGAAAGGGTCTAGGGGTAGGAATGATCTCAGTCCTGAGATAGTGTTTCAGTTGATGGTAGGGGAAGAGGTAGGTATTGGGTAGAGAGTAGGATGCGACTAACTCAGAGAATGGTCTGACCGACCCTCCCTCTGGGGTGCAGGTTTGACTAACCAGTTTTAGTCCCTGTGAGGCCCATAGAGAGAATGGGGTGCTAGTGAAGGAGGGAGGGAATTTAGGGTTGCCGATTATGGGAAGGAAACGGGACACTCCCGGCGGGAGATCAAGAATTTTCCTCACCTCCCTCCAGGCGACGACCATGTCTCGGAAAAGGGAGTTTGTCCTAATGCGATTAGGGAGCGCTGAGAGTTTGGCGTGAGCCATCGCCTGGAGGGAAAAGGGGGCTGCCAACGCTCTTTCTAGCTCAAAATTTGAGTATTTGGAATTTTCAGTGAACCAGTCGAGCACCTGCCTAAGAAGGCAGGAGAGATTGTAGATCCTAATGTTGGGTAGGCCTGTCCCCCCCTCGTCTTTCGGCAGAAAAAGCTTAAGAAGGGCCACCCTGGGCTTTTTGCCTTGCCAGATAAACGAGAGTAGGGCAGCGTGGATCTTGTGCACATCTTTGTGTTTAAGAAGTAGAGGTAGAGTCTGAAGCGGATATAGAAGTCTCGCAAATGAGACCATTTTATAAAGATGGCACCTGCCGAAAAGGGAGAGGGGGAGGGACGCCCAGTTCCCTAATTCTTGTACTATCTTATTAATCAGGGGGGGTAGTTTAATGAGTACAGGGATGAGGGTTCCCTGCCAATAAACATTCCCAAATATGTGATATGTTTTTTGGCTATCAGAAAGCAAGACGTATCTGTCCATGGTCCGGAGATCCGAGGGTTCAGGGGTAGGATTTCACTCTTTTCAAAATTAATTCTTAGACCTGAGCATGTTCTGAAAGTTTCAAACAATTCCTGGGTATAGGCGATATCTCGGGGGGGTTTGAGGAGAAGAGAAGGATGTCGTCAGCAAATAGTGCTGATCTAAGAGTGAGGTTGCCAACTGCGATACCACTGATACCCTCGTTGGAGTTTAAGATTCTGGATAGGGGCTCTAGGGCTAAATTGAAAAGAAGAGGGGAAAGGGGGCAGCCTTGGCGAGTGCCCTTAGAAAGGGGGATCTCTAGGGACATAAAATTGGGGGTGATAAGGCGAGCTGAAGGGAATGCGTACATTTTGTGGATATAATTTAAAATGGGACCCGAGATTCCAAACGATTCCATGGCCATATAGAGCCAGGTAAAGCTGATATTATCGAAAGCCTTTTCGGCATCTAATGAAATGATGGCTAGGTCTCGGTCAGGGTACCTCTTAGCATGCTCAAGGGCAAGTAGGACCTTGCGGATGTTAAGAGTAGCTGAACGACCCTGTATAAAACCGGATTGGGCTGGGCTAATGATGGAGGGGAGGATAAGGGCAAGGCGATCCGCAATAATTTTGGAGAGAATTTTGATATCCACATTGATAAGAGAGATGGACCTGTAAGAGGATGGTGATAGGGGGTCCTTCCCTTTTTTACCTATTAATTTAATGTGAGCTTGGGAGCCAGTGGGGGGAAAAGGGCCGTCGGACCAGATAGAGCTGTATACCATCTCCAAGGAGTCTGTAATAAAGTCAGCTGTCAACTTGTAGAACTCTGAAGAGAGTCCATCTGGGCCTGGGGCCTTTCCAGGTCCGAGTTTACTAATAGTAGAGCGGATGTCGTGAGCTGTTATGGGGGCGTAAAGGAAATCCAATTGATCCAAAGTGAGTGTGGGAAGGTTGGCCTTGTTCAGAAAAGCTGCTGCTACTTCGAATCAATAGGGTCTTTGGTATAGAGGGTAGTGTAATAGTCAGTGAGAAGGGCATTAATGGAAGAAGGGGAGTTTATGACCGTCCCGTCGGGTCTTTTCAGTGCTCCTATAAACGTCGGAGAATGTCTCCCTGAGCAGAGCCTGGCTAATAACTTGCCAGCTTTGTTACCGTTACGGTGAAAGAAGAGGGCCGACTGTGCTTGATGGATTGATTCCTGGTGTCCAGACCAGAGATCAAAGTCTCGTTTGGCTTTTAGCCAAGCTGACACTGTGGTAGGATTGCGAGATAGGGTCAGGTCTCTGTGCGCTGTCCGGAGGGAGTCACTGGCTTGTTGGTAATTGCGAGAGGCTCTTTTCTTGTACTGAGCCGTGTAAGAAATTATGCGTCCTCTTAGAAAGGCTTTACCCGCCTCCCAGAACAGATTTGGGGAGGAAAGGTGTTCCTTGTTCGTTGTGCAGTACTCCGTCCAGGCAGCACTCAGAGTTGTTTTGAAGTCTTCGTTCTTAGCCAGGAACGAGGGGAATCGCCATATTTTAGGGCCGTGGGGGGTAACAAGACCGGAGATTTGGATGGCAATCGGAGAGTGATCGGATACCACCATGTTCTCGATGGAAGATGATGAGATCAGGGGGATGAGGCTTGGGGAGGCAAAAAAATAGTCAATGCGCGACCAAGAATTATGGGGGGAAGAATAGAAGGTAAAATCTCTATCAGCGGGGTGGGAGAGCCGCTAAGTATCAGTAAGGTGGAGGGACTGTATGGTCTGGGCGAGTGGAGTAGGTGTATGGGAGGCTTTAGTGGTGGAGGGGAATCGGTCCTCGACCGAATGCATCAGTGCGTTAAAGTCTCCACCCAGGAGATGGAGAGTTTCTGGGATTAGAAGGGCTCATGAGGTGAGATCTTGAAAGAATGATTGACCTGGGGAGTTGACCGCATAAACATTTGATATCGCGATATCTCTATCGGCTATTGAGAGATGGACCGTCAATCTACGGCCCAGGGCATCAGTGTCAACTGAGTGTATTTTGTGTTGGAGATTCTTGTTAATAAGAATAGCCACTCCGGCTTTGCATCCCACTGCAGGGGAGCAATGTACTGAGCCCACCCAGAGCTTGCAAAGTCTGGATGCGTCATTGGGGCCTAGGTGTGTCTCCTGCAGCAAGGCAATATCCGCATGCAGACGCTTAAGGTGGCGTAGTATTTGCATGCGCTTGTGCGGGGAGCGTAGCCCCTTGACATTCCACGAGATTACCTTTAGGTGATTCCTGGTCTCAGGGGGAGCCATAGCTGATGCTTGGGAAGGAGAGTAGAGATCACGCTGGAGGGGTGAGCCCCGTTAGTCCCGACCTGTCCTGGCTTGGGAGTGTCCGCCGTCTGTGAAAATGCAACAAAAAAGGGCACAATGGTAAAAGAAAACAAACAAAACCAGAATATCATAAAACTGAAACATATAGTGGGGGGAATAAATCCCCTAGAAACATTTCTAGACCTCACTTTTTTCCCCATGGAGTTCCTGTCCACAGTGCACCCGCCAACAAAGGTCCTCCAATTGACAGGGGTGGCAGGGCGACACCAAGGAGGGAAGGGGGTGGAGATGTGACCAAAAATAGGGGGGTGGGATAGGAAGAAGTAAAGGAGGGGTTGGGTAGGGTTAAGAGAGGTGGGGGGGAGAGAAGAGGAGGGAGGGGGAAGGGGAGAGGGGAGGGGGAAAAGGAGGGGAAAGGGGGAGGGAAGGAGCAAGGGAATACAGGGAGTTTTGTTGCGGCATAAGAGGGAGAGGGGTGAGGAGTAGGTCACCAGTGGCCCGGGTATACGACCTTCGACCTTTAAACCGAGACCTTCTAAAAAGCTAGGAAATAAACGTTAAGTAAACGATAAATCAGTAACTAGCAAACCACAATTTAAGGCGACGGTGTTCAGGACAGTTTCTGTGGGGTAAAAGGCTGATTGACAGAGGATCTAAACTTTGGTCGAGGGTGTGGGAGGTGGGTCAAAAAAAAAGAGAAAAAAAAACAATCAACGTTGGCGACCCAGTCTTTGAGGGTAACAGTGGCAGAGTCAGATTGATAAGTTGTGGGCTTCCAGTTGGCCGAAGCGAACCCTCTTATATGGGGGTTTTTGTGGGCTGGATTGGTTGCGTGCAGCCAGAGCAGATTTTCTGGGTGAGGAAGAAGTTGCTGGTGGGTCATGTTGCAATTCCTGTTCCATTTCAGAGGGGCGAGTCTTGGACAGGTAATTTTCAGCGTCACATGGTGTGGAGAAGGACACGGGCTCCCCTGTGTCAGTTTGGATATGCAGTATAGCGGGGTAGGCTAGGCTGAATTTGATATGTTGCTTGTAGAGTTGCGAGCAGATGGGGGAGAATTCCTTGCGTTTGCGCATCACCTCCTGGGAATAGTCTGCAAAAATCATCAGGGGGTTCTCGTCCACCGTCAGGGAGCGATTTTTGCGCAAGGCCTGTAGAATAGCTTGCTTGTCATTGTAGTTCAGAAACCGGGCAATGACTGGTCTGGGCCTGGAGCGCTGGTCTGATAGCTGTCCAATTCTGTGAGCCCTTTCTACTATGCAAGGAACTTTGAGGCCCAGGTGCTGGGGGATGGTGGTGGTGCAGATGGTGACCAGGGCTGTTTGGTTGTAAGATTCAGGTAGCCCTATAATGCGCAAATTGTTCCTTCTGGACCTGTTTTCCAGGTCATCCAGCTTTTCCTGGAGGTCCCTCTGCTGAGTGGAGAGCCTAGCTATGGTCGCAGACAGGATCGCTGTGTCATCCTCCACTGTGCTTATCCGTTCCTCAGCGTGTTCCAGCCTGGCTGAGTGATGCTGGATTCCCTTGTGGAGCTGTTCCAGCCCCTTCTGGACTGCTTTCTCAATGGCCTCTGTCACCATAGGAGTAAGGAGGGTGATCACGGCCTGTGCGATCCCTGAGGGGGAGGCTGGGTCGAGTGATGTGTCAAGTGAGGGCCCTGGAAGAGCGGGCTGGTGTGCAGGGCTTGGAGGAGAAGCCACTGAGGCGGCCTGTGTCAGCGGCGCAGCCGCCATGTTGGCTGCAGCATGCGGATTGTCTCCCTCTGACTGCGATGAGAGCGGCGCCGGACGAGCCGTCTGCCGCTCTACGAAGCGGTCCATTATCTGGCTCCTGTGTTCCCCTGATAGCGGAGGGGTGCAGGGAGGGGGTACCTCGGTGGTGGCTGGCTTTCTAGAGGGTTTTCGGAGGAACACGGCGGGAGCTCTTCTCCACTAGCTCCTCTCCATGCTGGTGCCGGAACCGGAGAGTTCTCACTTTACAATCAAAGAACAACCATCTGAGAACCTGTGGACTCATCGACAAATCTCTGATCAATAACAGACATTCCCTGCAAGTATATTTCTCCATTCCATCCTGCCTTATCTCTTTGCTGCTGTATATTATGTCTTTATTGCTTTGTAATACCATTTTTCTGTAAATATTTTATCTGCATCAATTTTGACCTTTTCATTAGTAAACCTTATTCTGAAAAGTGTTATTCTTGTCCCTAAACATCTTAATGCAAGCTATAACAAACCTGTTCCTTTGAAGAGTGCTACTGTTTAGGATAAATCATCTGAATATTCCTGTCTGTGGTGACAGCGGGTGTTACAGGGGATTATTCTAAAATCATAATTGGTATTGCTAAGATCTCGGGTCTTCTGCCCGTTATCCAGAAGTGGTGGCAGTGAAAGGGCTAATCGCTTGAATTAGCCCGGTAACAATCGCACTCAGGCTGCTGACACTTAAGACGGTGGTCCCGCAAGCTGGAAAATCTTTGTGCTGGAAGCAGCTGAGAATGGCATTGTTACGTCAGTGACAAGCGCGGTGTGAGATCGGGTGGTCCTTGGTCACGAGTAAGTGCTCTGATACCCGCATTCGTCACACCCATCACTGCTGCCTATCAGTGCCACCTATCAGTGCCTGTCAGTGCTGCCTATCGGTGCTGCATATACGTGCCTCATCGTCAGTACACCTCATCAGTGCCAATCAGTACTGCCTCATCAGTGCCCATCAGTGTAGCCTGAACAGTGCCCATCAGTGAAGGAGAAAACATACTTCTTTACAAAGGTTTGTAACAGAAACCAAGAAAAACCAACATTTTCGGTCTTTTTTTATTTGTAGCGCAAAAAAACAAAAAAGTCCCAGGAGGTGATCAAATGCCACCAAAAGAAAGCTCTAAGAAAGCGGGAAGGGGGGAGAGTGCCTGGTATTGAAAGTGGTTAAAGTCTTTGCAATTTTACATTGAGGAACATATTGTGAAATTGTTTAACAATTTTTAGATACAGCTTTTCACAGATTAGTGAACCTCTGTCCATCTTAACTTCTGAGTCACACTGATTCTCCAAGATGCCTTTTTTAGAGCATCTTTTAGTTGCAAAATATTATTTCAGCTCTTCCTTATTACATACAGTAGTACCACCTATTTTGCCAGCTTTTTGTTGCCCTGTCACAACTTTTTTGTTTTCTATTAGAAATAAAATATGGGGTTATGAGATTTGCAAATCATTGCATTGTTTTATTTAGATTTTACACAGCGTCCCAACTTTTTTGGTTATTATGGGTGTAGAAAACTTAGAACCCTCAAACATTATATATTTCTTAAGCAGAGGCCCTGGAAAATAAAATGGCTGTTGCAATTTTTTATGTTGCATGAAATTTGTGCAGCAGTTTATTAAAAGCAAATTTTCAGGAAAAATTACACTTTAATGAATTTTAGTGCACACAAATACACTACCCAATTTTTTTGGTAAAATATAAAATATGATGTTAGGCTGCGTAAATAGATACATTATATGTCACACTTTAAAATTGTGTATGCCATGGAATGGCAACAAACTAAATAAAATCTCTACAGGCGTTGCTTTAAAAACCTTTACAGGTAACAAATTTAAACAGGAGTTCTGGGGCTAGAATTATTGTTCTCATGCTGATGTTGACAACAATACTTCACATATTTGGTGCTGCCATCAATTTCAAAATTACCTACTTTTCTTGAGCTCTGGAAAGGTTTTACTCCCTTCATGATCAGGGCATTTTTTGCTATTCAGCACTGCGATACTTTAAGTGGCAATTGTGCGCTGTGGAGATTATCTCGTGGGGATCACTCTTCAGAGGAAGAGACTCAGCATGGAGGTCAGTTTCTTTAAAATCTGGCGGCTTGCCAGGTTTATTGTTAGAGGTTTGCAAGCTCAAAAACACATAAAAGAACAGAAAACAAAACCTCGCCACCCGGCGCTACACTAAACAATGAGGTTCCTCTCTATACAGTGTGGGGCTGTCCCCGACATCCATAAAACATAAGCACAGTGCAAACCTTGATTTTTGAGTCCAAATTAGCAGAGAGCTCACTCAGCTTTCTCCCTCTGAGATCCAGGATAGAGCTCTCCTCTGCCCTATTCCTGGTCATTAAATGCAAGTGGAGAGGGGTTTGAGTGGACCAGAAAGTCTGGGCTGGAACCAGCTCTGCCACGGTGGCCGGCAAAACCCGGGTCGGACTCCTGCTAGTCGCCTAAAAATGGTCACATGCGAGGTGACAAGTATTGCCTGTCCATTGTGGTGCCTCGCATAACGTCACATATCCCCCCCTCTGCTCAAGCCCCTCGGGTGGAACAACTGTCCCGACCATGCAGTGGGCCCGGGAAAGACCATCGGTGTTATTTTGGAGCCTTCCAGCCCAGTGTTCCACTGAGAACACATCCAGCCCGGTTGTTACACATCCACCTAAAGGGGGGCATGGTCGGTGACTAGCCTGAATGACCTTCCCAGCAGGTAGTATTTTAGGGCCTCTAAGGCCCACTTGATAGCCAGGCACTCCTCCACAGTGGCATAATTCATTTCATGTCTATTAAGCTTCCTGCTTAAGTAGACGACCGGGTGCTCCTCACCGTCTCTGATTTGGGACAGGACAGCGCTTAGTCCTACCTCAGAGGCGTCGGTTTGAACCACAAACTCCTTTGTGAAATCTGGGGTCATGAGCACCGGCTGTACACAAGGGGCTTGCTTCAATTTCTGGAATGCCTTCTCAGTTTCGGGATTCCACTTAACTATTCCTGACCCTCTACCCTTTGTCAGATCGGTCAGAGGAACGGCAATGGTGGCAAAGTTAGGGATGAAACGTCGGTAATACCCTGTAATCCCCAGGAAAGCCCGAACCTGTTTCTTGTTCACCCGTTGGGGCCACTTTTGAATAGCCTCGATCTTATTGGTTTGGGGCTTAATCAGACCCTGACCAATAACATACCCCAGGTATTTGACCTCCTCTAGACCTATGGCACACTTTTTCGGGTTGGCTGTTAAACTTGCTACCCTCAGCGAATCTACCACTGCCTGCACCCGGGGAAGATGTGATTCCCAATCTGGGTTGTGGATGATGACATCATCCGGATAGGCCGCTGCATAGGGCCGATGCGGTCTCAAAGTTTTTTCCATCATCCTCTGAAAGGATGCAGGGGCCCCATGCAGACCAAATGGCATTGGCTTGTATTGGAAGGACCCCTCGGGGGTAGAGGAGGACATTTTTTTCTTTGCTGACTCAGTTAGGGGGATCTGTCAGTAACCCTTAGTTAGGTCTAGAGTTGTTCTGTACTGGGCACCTCCCAACCTATCCACAAGTTCGTCAACCCACGGCATCGGGTATGTGTCAAACTTTAGACACTTCATTCAGCTTCCTGAAATCGTTACAGATAGTGCCATTGGACTTTGGGCTAGTACTATAGGGCTCGACCAGGTGCTGTGGGACTCCTCTATCACGTCTAACTCCAACGTGGTTTTTATTTCTCTTGCCATCGCCTCTCGTCTAGACTCAGGCATTCGGTAGGGTTTTACATTTACATGGACCCCAGGTTCCATGATTATGTCATGTTGTAGCACAGTGGTCAGGCCGGGTAGGGAAGAGAAAAAGTCTCTATTTTTACTGAAAAATTCCTTAACATCGTTTTGTTGCATCAGTGACAAGGACTCGGTTATGGGGACATCCGCGATCAGGGGTAACCTGTCCTCGTGGGGAGTGGGTACTGCCAATAAACTCTCTCTGTCCTTCCACGGATTTAGGAGACTAACATTGTAAATCTGCTTCGGTCTCCTTTTCCCAGGCCGGTAAGCTTTGTAGTTTACTTCCCCTAATCTCAAAAGGGACCCTGCCACTTTGCCAGAAAGTTACTTTGGACCATGGTTACTAGCACCAGCACTCTATCTCCGGGGTTGAAAGTTCGGGTTTTGGCAGCCCAATTGTAAACTCTTCTCTTGGCTTCCTGGGCTTGCTCCATATGCTCTCGTACAAGGGGCAGGACAGCTGCGATTCGATCCTGCATCAAGGAGACGTGCTCTATGACGCTTTTATATGGGGTGGCCTCTCCTTCCCATGTCTCTTTTGCGACATCTAGCAGCTCCCTGGGATGTCTACCATACAAGAGTTTAAAGGGGGAATAACCCGTAGATGCCTGTGGAAACTCTTGTATGACAAACATGAGGTATGGCAGCAAAAAATCCCAATTTTGCCCATCTTTATCCACCACCTTTTTTAGCATACTCTTGAGGGTCTTGTTAAGCCTTTCTGCCAGACCGTCAGTTTGGGGGTGGTAAACAGAGGTACGGAGATGGAAGATTTTGTTTGTACAACTTCCACAATTCTCTGGTCACTCTGGACACGAACAGGGTACCCTGATCTGTCAAAATTTCTTTAGGGATCCCCACCTGACTAAACACCTGGACCAGTTCCTTGGCGATAGTCTTAGCGGAGGTGTTCTGCAAGGGTATGGCCTCAGGATAGCGGGTTGCATAGTCCAGGATCACCAGGATGTGCTGGGGTCCCCAGGCAGATTTTACTACTGGTCCCACGAGAGCCATGCCAATTCACTCAAATGGCACGTCAGGGACAGAGACATGGTCTGGGTCATTAGCCCCCCGCTGTGCGCCATCTTCCAGCTCCTCCGGCTCCCCAGCCAGTACAGGAAAAGGAAGAGGGTCTCTTCCCTCCTCAGTCCTGCCATCAGTCTTCCTTTCGATTTGGCAAAACGGTCTGGTGAGAGGTCACGTGCTTCCGCAACAGGGGGAGCTTGATCCTCCAGACTCCCTGTGCCTTCCCATAACCTCCAAAAATGGGGAAAATCCCTGCTCACTAGGGCGTCAAAGTAGTGAAGGTACAACTCCCACTGAATGAGTCACACTACCGCAAGGGGTGTCAATCTCAACCACCGCCATCTAGTATTCACACGTGTCCCCATAGATGCAAATGATGCCAACAATTCTAGGGTGTAACCTTGCAAGGTTTACACAATTGCTTTTTACCAATGTTACCACACTACCCGAGTCAAGCAGTGCCGCAACTGGTCTCTCATCAACAAAAATCACACACATTTGCTTCTCCATGTGACTTGAACATGATGTAGTATATGCAACCTGTGCAAAAAGAGAAATACATCTATTCACATAAGCATAATCACATTGCATGGGTTTTTCACAGCATGCTCCTAAACCCAGAGCAGGCACCTGACGTACACGTACGTTACAGTGCCTGCACGTGCCACCCGTCGCAGTATATGTACTGTGGCGGGTCGGCAAGTGGTTAAAATGGTACAATTCTCAATTTAAACATTTGTTGCATTTTCTACTGTGAATAAAATATGGAAATCATTGCATTCTGTATTTATGTAGATTTTTCCTAGTGTCCCAATTTTTTTTAAATTTGGGTTGTACTTACCTGTTTGAAGGGCTGCGGACTTTGCATTTAATAATAGTTTAGTGTTATACCAGGTGGCTAATTCATGAATTTACAAGCAAAAGAATAGTAATGGGGTTATTATACATTTATATTGTGTGCAAACTTGAAATAAATAACTGAATAAAGTGCTAGTGCAAAAGAATATTGGATTAACTCAAAATCCAGCTATAGTGTGCCCCATACAATAAATTATACAATTAGAAATGAATAAAAATTGCAGAAATTTATCTATAGCATAAAGCATATATAGTCCTAAACAGTCAAAAGGAAATTTTGGTGTATCAAAATTCATCTATGGCTTATTATTATACAGGATTTATATAGCACCAACAATTTATGCAGTGCTTTGGCTTATCACATTATTAGTCCTTATAAACGGTCAGAGGAAAAAACAGTGAATGAAATTATGTGCAAATAAATATAGAAGTTGTGTAAAAAGGTACAAAAAAGTGCAAGTCCATAAATATTATTCAAATAAGGTAGGAGTGCAAAATCGATGCAAAAAGTTAATCAGCAGCATGGGTATAAAGTTGATGATTCAGTGAATGAAAGAGAAAGATGTGCCAAACATCTATATAGAAGGCTTACTGGAAAACACATACATTCAAGCCTGAATATATATATATGGAGCCAGGGGCCACTTTCTATGGTAGGAGATAAGGAATCATGACACGGCCTGGTATCCTTTGGGAGTCCCACAGCATCATAGGAGGGTCATCATACAGACATCATTGGAAGGTGTACTCTGGTGCACAAGTATGGTGTATATAAAAAAGAAAAGGCTTCACATGGCATAAAACCTTACAGTGAAGGGCTTCATTGAAAGAACTCTTCCAGAGAAGTTAAAACGATCTATATACAGCCTGCATAAAAACATGAAAAATCCAGAGAAATCGAAAATAAGGTCAGGGGGACCACAGGAGATAGCGCAGCAATCTGGGGTCAGCAACACCTGAAGCGTTAAGTCTCAATAGACGTCAATATAAATTACTCGCAACAGGTTTGGTTGTTGTGTGGCAGCTCACTCATATGCACATCTTTTCACCTAGCATGGTATTCACTCTAAATAATATTATACATTATTTATGTAGCGCCAACAGTTTGCGCAACCTTCAAAAAAACAACTAGATAATAATAAAGGATCAAGATATTAAAATAAAATCTTCATCAACGTTAAGGGGAAGTTTACTGGTAAATAAGGTAATTATTCATTTCAAGGAATTAAACTGAAAGGGGTTGTTAAGTATCATGGTTTTTTGCCTTAATGCATTCTTTTCCCAGTAGTGACCCCCCCCAGAGCCCCCCTTTCATTTACCTGAGCCCGTTCGTTCCATCAGCAGCTACAAGCAATCTGCTCCAGCCGGTGTCTCGGGTCCTCATTGGCTGGATTGGATTACAGGGGAGCCATTGGCTCCCACTGCTGTCAATCAGGTCCAGTAATGCGGGGGGCTGACGCGCGGGGCCGAGTCCCACTGTTTGTGTGAATACACGCAAACAGCAGGACACAGGAGCGCGCCCGCACGTGTGACCCCAGGGAAGCTTTCCCTGATGGGTCACTCGATGTAAAGGAGGACCCAGGAGGGCCGCTGGAGGACCCGACACGACGAGGTTCGGGGCCACTCTGTGCAAAACTACAGCACAGAGGAAGGCAAGTATGACATGTTTGTAAATCTTCATTTTTTCCCTTTAAAATAACAATCGCTTGAACTGCTCATTAGAAGAGAAACGTCTTTAAATCCATCAGGTCTCCATGGTGTCTTCCATAGCTTTAGGGGTCACCCTAAAAAGGCAGATTGCTTCCTGAGAATGATTAGTGGGAACAGATCTTGTACACAGGTGAGTCCTGGAACCTACTGTGATTGAGGTCTTACAGTGATAGCTGTACACACCTACTACCTAGGTGAAGGATCTGGCCAGTGGTAGGGTGATCAGGAACATACCAATAGTTACAATTTATACCCATAATCAGGGAAAAAATATGCTATTTATGGCCAGCCTAAAGTTAAACCTTTTTTTTACAATACACACATTAATGTTTAGATTGTACTCTCTAGTTCAGTTGGAAACGATTGCGTTGTTTTCCCTTTATACTAAGCCCTGTACTGTAAGAGACAGAAGTTGGTTGGTACTGCCAACCCTCCTGGTACACCTAATATGGAGTATGGCCCCCTTTTGCTAAAACAGCCCTGACCCATTGAGGCATGGACTCCAACATAACATCCACATGAATGGCAGGACCCAAGGTTTCCCAGCAGAACATTGCCCAAAGTACCACACTGCCGCTGCCAACTTGCCTTCTTATGCCGCATCCTGGTGCCATCTCTTCCCCGGGTAAGTGGGGCACACACACCCGGCCATCCATATGATTAAAAGAAAACGCGATTCATCAGAAAGCTTTTGGCTGTGGACATGGGTCACCGTGGGCTTCACAGCCCCATACACAACAAACTGTAATGCCCATTTTTTCTGCTTTAACCACATCAACTTCACGGACAACATGTTCACTTGCTGCCTAATATATCCCACCAATTTTCAATGCCATTGTAACGAGATATTCCCTTTAGCTGTCAGTGGTCATAATGTTATGGCTGATCGGTGTACATCATAGCACTGTTCAAAACCACATACATTTATGCAGTAGATTTCCATACCACAACCACATAATACTATTGCTCAATAGAAAGCCACAGCCAAGGTAAAAGTTTCTGAAGGTATAAGTAACCATTTTATTGCTTAGAATATTATTATGCAATGTGGTTTAAAACAAAACACACGGAAATGTTAAAAATAGCCCTGTAAAAATGCTGACACAAGAGCTGGATGGTGATCTTGCCTCTAAAAAAAAAAAAAAGAGGGGAGGGTAAAATCTGGCAATAAAAGTTTTTAATTTAAAAAAAAAAAAAGTCCAGAGACACACATAAAGCAATGCAAGCTATTCGTAAGTGCTTGTCTGTACAGAACTACTTCATATTGCCGGAGGAAACTCAGGGGTCTGGGCAAGACTTGTCATTAAATAGCTTGAAATAGTTCTTAGAAGAGCACCATTCACCCACTAGTCATCCAGTTACAGTTCCTTTAGAAGCACAGTGAGGCATCATTTACATTAGTGCAGGCTTGTGGCTCGCCAACTCATAGCAGGTAATTACAGTAAACATTGTGTGCCCTGCATCTTTAATCCAATTTCCTCAGCTGTCTTGGAATGCAATCTTTCCTTTGATCACTGATTGATGTCCGTGCGCAATTGTGGCGTCATAGTGGCTGCTGGAAGCTGTACCCTGCATGTTATAGCCAGAACTAACTCCACCCGGAGTAATTCTGTACCCTTGCATTGGCACCACTTGTGCCTGAAAAGCACGATGGGAGTGGCAAGAAGAGGTAACAGGTGTCCCATTCAAAATAAAGACATTTATATATTTAGTTATAACCTTGTGCTGAGGTTTTGGCATATACAGTTCGGCAGGGATAAAAGGGGTTGTTACATTTATCTTCCACTCAGGTGTCAGCACTTATGTTTCATGGCAAGCTGTGGAGAGAAATAAAATACTACATCAATTAAGCTGGAGATTTGGAAAAATTATTACAAAGAAATAGTTTCAATGAAAAACAAAACGCAAAAAAACAAACACCAAAATCTGCTGAAAACACAAAATAGCATGTTGCTGATGATATCAGAGGCAATGTGTTTCTAAATATCGAAGTATGTGTCCAGCATGACAATTTTAAGGAAAACACTAATGAGGAATAAAAAGGAATACTGACCTATTTACTTGTCTAGATGCACATTTGAGCATGATCAGCTTAATATACATTTTATCAGTGTGTGAGTTTAAAGAACAGTGGTTTTTGCAGCTAGACAGAGAAATCTACAGACCTATTTAGGAAATAGAATAATGAAAAATATGGAGAAGTACGTAAGTGTTCTCGTGTCATATAAGGGATTTCCTTCACAGTGACAACTGGAAATTTATAGTTAGGGGAAGGAAGGTATAGAATAGGCAGTGATTACCCACAGCAACCACACATCTCATCTTGTTTGCCAATTGGACAACACCTGACAGCTAACACAACTGCATAGTTTTCGGCCTCGTTCACACCATGGTACAGAGACCTCAGTTTTTCTGCACGTGTTCTGCGCAAGGGCTCAAAGAAAACAACGGTTCTCTATGTGCCCTGTTTACTTCACAAACGTGCAGATTTTTTTCTGTGCCAGATGTATGCAGTTTTCTGCATGAAAAAAAAAAATGATATGAAGTCAACATTGGTGTCAATCGGGCACATACGGTATTTCACAAAAGTGAGTACACCCCTCACATTTTTGTAAATATTTTATTATATCTTTTCATGTGACAACACTGAATAAATGACACTTTGCTACAATATAAAGTAGTGAAGTGTACAGCTTGTATAATATTGTAAATTTGCTGTCCCCTCAAAATAACTCAACACACAGCCATTAATGTCTAAACCGCTGGCAACAAAAATGAGTATACCTCTAAATGAAAATGTCCAAATTGGGCCCAAAGTGTCAATATTTTGTGTGCCCACCATTATTTTCCAGAACTGCCTTAACCCTCTTGGGCATGGAGTTCACCAGAGCTTCACAGGTTGCCACTGAAGTCCTCTTCCACTCCTCCATGACGACATCACAGAGCTGGTGGATGTTAGAGACCTTGCGCTCCTCCACCTTCCATTTGAAGATGCCCCACAGATACTTAATAGGGTTTAGGTCTGGAGACATGCTTGGCCAGTCCATCACCTTTACCCTCAGATTCTTTAGCAAGGCAGTGGTTGTCTTGGAGGTGTGTTTGGGGTCATTATGTTGGCATACTGCCCCTATGGCCCAGTCTCCAAAGGGCAGGGATCAAGCTCTGCTTCAGTATGCCACAGTACATGTTGGCATTTATGATTCCCTCAATGAACTGTAGCTCCCCAGTGCCAGGAGCACTCATGCAGCCCCAGACCATGACTCTCCCACTACCACGCTTGACTGTAGGCAAGACACACTTGTCTTTGTACGCCTCACCTGGTTGCCGCCACACACACACTTGACACCATGTGAACCAAATAAGCTCATCTTGGTCTCATCAGACCACAGGACATGGTTCCCGGTAATCCATGTCCTTAGTCTGCTTATCTTCAGCAAACAGTTTGCGGACTTTGTTGTGCATCATCTTTAGAAGAGGGTTCCTTCTGGGAGGACAGCCATGCAGACCAATTTGATGCAATGTGCAGCATATGGTCTGAGTACTAACAGGCTGACCCCCCACCCTTTCAACCTATGCGGAAATGCTGGCAGCACTCATACATCTATTTCCCAGACAACTTCTGGATGGGACGCTGAGAACATGCACTCAACCTCTTGGGTCGACCACGGTGAGGCCTGTTCTGAGTGGAACCTGTCCTGTTTAAACCACTGTATGGTCTTGGCCGCCATGCTATAGCTCAGTTTCAGGGTCTTGGCAATCTTCTTATAGCATAGGCCATCTTTATGTAGGGCAAGAATTCTTTTTTTCAGATCCTCAAAGAGTTCTTTGCCATGAGGTGCCATGTTGAACTTCCAGCGACCAGTATGAGAGAGTAAGAGCTATAACAACAAATTTAACACATCTGCTCCCCATTCACACCTGAGACCTTTTAACACTACAGAGTCACATGACACTGGGGAGGGAAAATGGCTAATTGGGCCCAATTTGCACATTTTCACTTAGGGGTGTACTCACTTTTGTTGCCAGTGATTTAGACATTAATGGCTGTGTGTTGCGTTACTTTAAGATGACAGCAAATTTACACTGTTATACAAGCTGTACACTCACTTACATTGTAGCAAAGTGTCATTTCTTCAGCGTTGTCACATGAAAATATATAATAAAATATTTACAAAATGTGAGGGGTGTACTCACTTTTTGAGATACTGTAGGCAGCAAATTTCAAAAACATTTCTTTAACCACTTCCCGCTGCGCTATAGCTGAATGATGGCTACAGCGCGGGCCTTAATTGCCCTGCAAAGCGCTCTGTGTTCACTGAGTCAATGAGACTTGGCTGATTACATATCGGAGTAAAGGGCCGATCCCGGCCCCTTACCACGTGCAGGGCTGTCTTTAAGGCTGGGCAAAAGGGGCAGATTCCCTGGGAACTGTCATTATTGTGGGGTCCAAAGCAGCTGCCTCATACTTGCCAACTATCCTGATTTAAATTCCCTTGTCATTTGAAGTTTTAGTCCTGTGCTGTGTCCCGATATCTCAGTGTGAAGCGCTGCTACTAATGCTACCCAGCTTTGCCCTATTGTTGTGTACAGATAAGTCACCTGCAGACCCTGTGTTTACATGTAAATAACCAGCATTGATATGTAAATAGTGGCTGCCCACTGGGGAGACAAAGGGGTGTGCTTGAAAGTCCTGCCTGCAACTGTGGTCATTAAGCCTAACATCAGCCTGCTCTGCAAAGGTAAGCAAATTGGTTGGGGGGAGGGTGGTGTGGGGTGTGCAGAGAAGGAATTACAGTTTGGGGTGCACAGGTGAGCAAGAAGGGGATGAATGGAGGCAAGGAAGGTGGGTGCAAAGATGAGGCAGGTAGAGTTAAAGGGGAGGGGGGGTTGGAGTGGAGAGGTTGGGAGAGGTTTGGGGTGCAGAGGTTGGCAGGGGTTTTAGGATGCAAAGGTGTACTGACAGGGTGGATAAAGATGTAAGTCGCATGTAGGACATCCCATTCATTACAATGGGCTGCTCTATGCGTTAAAAATGCGGAACATAAGTCACTAACCATTTTTCAAAATCACAGGGTGCCACAGCACATGTCACCAGATGCATGAGGGTGTCATTAACAATTATGGTAATGTTGTTTATCTGCTAAAGGGCAGCATGTTTCTGCGGTGTCAGGAAAGCGACTTTCCGTTCCCCATTCCATGGTATGCAGGCAGTCAGGAGATGATGTGCAGCAACCAATGAGCAGCATTGATGTACAGTAATCTCTAGCAACCAATCAACAAGCAGAAATCATGTGCTGTAACATCTAGCAACTAATTAGTGAGCTGTAATGTGTGCTGTAACCTAACCTCTAGCAACCAGTCAGTAAGCAGTAATGATAGGCTGTAACCAATCGCAATCTGCCTGATCTGACAGCGTGGGGGAAAAAAAGCCGATCACCGGTTTCTGACAGAGGGACATCGGCCCTGCACACGGAGAGGCACTGCTGCTATGCAGTGCCCTCCAGTGCCACCTGCCAGTGCCCACAAGTGCCACCTACAGGTGCACATTAGTGTCGCCTAACAGTGCCCACCACTGCACCTATCAATTCCCACCAGTGTCGCCAATCAGTGCCCATCAGTGCAGCCTATCACTGCCCATCAGTACTGCCTCATGAGCGCGCATCAATGAAAGAGAAAAATTACCTGTTTTCAAAATTTTACAACAAACTATGAAGCTATATTTTTTTCTAAATTTTCTGTCTTTTCTTTGTTTTTGTAGCAAAAAAAATCAAATACCACCAAAAGAAAGCTCTATTTGTGTGGAAAAATTATAAAAATTGAATTTAGGTACAGTGTAGTATGACAATTGTCATTCAAAGAGTAACAACGCTGAAAGCTGGAAATTGGCCTGGGAAGAGGGTTTAAGTGCCCAGTAAGCAAGTGGTTAAATGTTCTGCTGTTTGAATGTGTATAAAGTGGGTGTTGTCCCAATTTGGATACAAAATTAGAAATATGCTTTAAGCACTCTCTTCATTGGCTTAAATAGGAGAGTGTAGGGAAAGATTGTGTATGTATTAGGCTGTATGATGAAGTACAAGATACAGACAAAAATATAGATGGGTGGACTACCCTTTAAAAACCTTTATAGCTGCACTATGTGTATACACACACACACACACACACACACACACACACACACATATATTTATTATATAAAGCTGCAAGTTAGAATACCATTTCTATTCTACAACATCAGCTGAGAGAATAATACCCTCCCTTTGAAAAGGAAACCTAGTTTTTAAAGAGAAGCTCCACCCAAAAGGGGAGGCTCCGCTTATTTGCCTCCTCCCTTCCTTATTTGGCACCTTTCGGGGAGAGCAGGTACCTGGTTTGGACAGGTACCCACTCCCACTTCTGGCTGATCTTGCCTCGGGGAAGTCAGCAGGAAGTACGGAACCCCCCCCCCCCCCGCCACCGAGCCATTCACAAAGCACAGCGCGCTTTGCGCATGCACAGTAGGGAACCGACTGTGAAGCTGCAAGGCTTCACTGCCGGAGTCCCTTAGTGGAGATGGTGGCGGCAGCACCTGACAGTCGATTCAAAAATTGGCTGGGGTGAAGACACTGCTGGTTGCGTGGACAGGCAAGTGTCCTAACATTAAAAGTCAGCAGCTACAGTATTTGTAGCTGTTGACTTTTCATTTTTTCTGAAGGAGCCTGGAGCTCCACTTTAACATATTTTTTGATATTCATATGAGTGTGATCATCCTAATTTTATCAGCATAGTGTTTTAATAATGTTGTTTTGATATATTGTACATTCTGTAATTATAGTATACTACATGGCAATATTGCGCACACACACAGTATTTTTTCTTCTTCCATCACTGTTACCCCACTTAACCCCCTCTCCATGATATAAATCTCCTGCGTTTGTCAAAGGAAGAGCTGTGAAAGTCATCACTCTCAGGTCTGTGACGATATCCCCATGCTCTATAGCTGCAGACAGTAAACCATTAATACAACTTCCTGTCCACCACTGTGAATGAATGTACATTAAGAGGAACCGCAAGAAGCTTCATCAAGTGTTTCCTGAAATGCTGAGAGCACAAGGGAGCCATCACTGACATATACTATAAATAATCATTTGTTACAGTAGTAGGGTCTTGACTGTGGGGGGGACAAATTATGATCACCTTGTGCGCAGTGTCTGCAAACTGTTGTGCGCTGTTCATCATCTCAGCTGTAGATTCCTCTGCTCGGCCCAGTCGTTCCCCGCGCTCATTAAGGGCTTGGCTAGCTTTCTGTACAGCACTAGTTACACTATCTGCAGCAGAATGAAGTATACTGTTTCCTGTAATGTAAATAATATTCTGGATAAGTGATATATTATACTTCATAATACAATATATATAATCAACATTGGATTTTTAATGTATTGTTTAGTGTAAATGCAAAGAAAGTATAAACTTAATGCTTAACATATTAAAACTCACAATGCCGTAGTAACTGATTATTAGCAGATTTCGTAAAACATTCTCAGCCATTAGAGAGATAATGAAGATTGGAAATAAAAATGTAAATATTTTGGGCCCATACCAGATGCAGTTTGTTTATTTAGGACCTATTGTGTGCTCCCTATGATTTTACCATATGGGAGTTTGCTTTTATCAACTAGTTTATAAGCGGATATATGTATAAGGCTTGCAATGTATTGTTTACCATTATGTCTATGTACCCATTACCATATGGTATTGTTGTTAAGTTCAACAATAAACACATTTACATTATCTGGTACTCCTGTCTGTAGTCGCATCATGGCTGCCTCATCTAAAGTCCCGACCCTTCCCCCCTCTATGTATATATTAGGGATGGAGATGCATGGCAAACATGGTCTCATTTAAAGTTCCCAAACTCCTTTTTTGTAAAAATGTAAATATACTGTTACACTGCACCTTGTACTTTGTGATATAGAAATAATGTTTAGGGGTGCTAGTATTTTATCTACTAATGCCTTCAGCAATGTGTCTTAAAATGTGTATAAAAAGAAATGGGGAATGAAGCTGAAGTGTCTTCTAAAGTTATCTTAAAGAAACTTCCAGGTATCCATTTAGAAATGCATTTGAATCCCTGCTGATACCTGCCAATACTGAGTAGGTGGCATAAATGTTTAAAAGGGTAGTACGGGGGCTTTTAAACACCACTAGAAAATACTGCAGTCTTCTACTCCTCCTACTGAACATTTTATACATGTTTCCAAACACATCACTGAAGGCATTTATGGAATTGGAACATTAATAAACTGACAGTTCTGGTTCTGGGGACAGCTGTAATAGGGCCTGTGCCAATGAGTGTTGGGCATTTGTCCATGGCACCAGTTTCACACGCTTTTGAGAACATTTATAATTCACCAACAGGTTCATTTGACCTGCTTCAAGCAGGTTTTGCATTCCTTTTTGACTTGAAAGGCAATGCTAAACTTGTTTTATGTGAACAAATCCCTGTTGTCACTGGCCCTTATGGAAACAAGACATTTGTATTGGAGGGAACCTCTATGATCATCACATCAGATTAAAGAGAAATGTAATGAATCAAACCCATAAATTTGGTTGACTTGACTGGCTACTGTAAGGGCTCATGCACATGGCCTTAAAAAGGCCGTCTAGTGACCAGAGCCTTCATATAGATGTTCATGGGACCTACATACAGCCACCTATAAACAGTAATCTGTATAAATAACTACCTGTGTTTGGAGCATACCTGTGCGCATGATTTATGAAACAAAGGTACATAACTACATACAACTGCATCTTCTAAATGCGTGCCAGCTGTGGGTTCTGGTTAATTTTTATGGAGGCTTTGGGTGCTGCACAACACCCTTATGGCCATGTGCATGAGCCCTAAAACTTGTTAAAAATACACTTATTTTTAACGATGCTTAAGGTAAGGTTGGCAGATCTCATAGGTACTACCCCCGTAAGAACTTCGTATCAACAATAATGGTCTTCAACGGCACAAATAATCATTCAGACTTTCAGGGATTATGCAGACTACATGATTCAGGTACTTTGGTTTGTGGTGGTTATCATGATTTCAGCACCCCCCCCCCCCCCCCCCCCAACTTGAATTTATCAAATTGGAATCCCATTTCTACTCTGTTCCAGGAACAATTGAATACTATAGCCATGATATTTTTTTATTTGCACTAACATACAATTTTGCAGGACAAGCTTTTGAGGTGCACCCCTTCTTTTTGATCCAAGCAGTACTAATACAAAACATTTCAGCAGAATGTTAAAACTGTGTCTATTAGTACTGCTGGGACCTTGAAGAAGGGGGTACACCCCAAAATATTATCCTGAAAAATCATGTGCTAGTGCACATTAAAAAAAGTATTACGGACAGAACTCAATTGTTTCTGTCACAAGTGCAATAATATGGCTACAATCACCTCAAGCAAGATGGAAGATACCCTATTCCAGAAGTATGCTGAAAGACATTTAGTATCTCTAGCAGCAGGGCTTAGGATGAACACCTTTAAAACTTGACAGGACATCAGTAAACAGGAGAGGGAGGCTTTTCATATATTTAAAAAGAACTCCATCATAACTATAAAAAATGTGGATAAGGGTCGGGCTGTAGTAGTCTTAAACCCCTGTGACATCTTCTGATGGTAGCCTGTGGAAGATTTAGTGGATACTCCTTTCCAGCCCTTAATGACGAGGCTACCTACTTACTTTAAAGCATAAGTTTACTTAAAAAAAATAAATAAATGCAAATTGTTTTTGAAGGTAAAAGCCTAGAAAGCATTGCACCTATGATTAGCAGATCACGGGGGCCATGAAGGACTCTTACAGACTGTCAGTGTAAGCTGTCTGCCCGTACATCATAGGGGCAGGCAGTTTCATAGCCAGAAAGACTTCATGAACTGCCACTGCACTCAACAGCACCCTGATAGTTAATTGAGAACTACAAGCCACAGCCACAAAGGATGTCGTACTTGTAGTTCATTGATTTACGGGGATCTGTGAATCAATGACACAGCCGTGTGGGTGGAGCCCTGCATGGCCGGGCACTTTTCAAATAGTGACAGCAGGTACAGAGAGAAGATTGCTGGCCTGCTGTCACAGGGAGTGCGGGGATAGGGGAGTGGCTGCAGGATTGGGAACATGTTACATGTTCCACCCTTAAAAACTGGTGGAACATGTAACATGTTCCCGAAGGTGACCTTATCCTTTAAAGCGTTACTAAACCCAGTAATATGAAAATACTTCATCCTCCACCCCCACAGTGCCCACAGCTTATAAATCTTTTTACATTAAAATATGACCACTATACACCTTTTTGAATGATCTGTATACCACGGTTTCCTGATAAATAGGAGGAGATTTCCACTACAGCCTCCATACACGCCCACATGTGTAATGTTAATATCATGTAACCTGAACAGTTCAACCGAAACAGGAAATGTACTCTCCAGCATAAGAGACCAAACTGAGCACATGCAGCTTTACCACCCTGCTGTGTATTATATGAACTTGCTTAGATTGACAGTGCAAGAGGGAAGAATCTATGCATACAGGATAAAACAGACTTTTTTAAACAATGCTGAGCATTAACCCCTCAAATTCCTTAGTGAGTATAACAAGCATGCTATGGTGCATATACAGACTGATTTTACTGTTGTGGGTTTACTAACATTTTAAGGACACCAAACACGCAAATCAGAGACCAGAGAGAGAGAGAGAGGAATGGAAAAATTGATAGTAAAGGGTTTATTACTCCTGCATAACTCATGATCTGGGGCTGTGGGCCTTAAAGGATCACAGTTTTACAAAAATAATAAATGCACATTTTTTTGGCAGGTAAAAAAATGTGCATTATTTTTTGTTTGCAGGAGCCTGTAAAGCATTGCAACAGTGATCAGCAGACCGTTGATGCCATGCAGGACTCCTGCAGACCTGTCAGTGTATCTGCTTGTTCATACATAATAGGGGCAAGCTGATACACTCTGACAGAAAGAGACGATGAACCACCACAGCGCTGACAGCGCCATAGTAGTTAATTGAAAACTTCAAGCCGTTAGCCACTAAGGCTGTCCTGACTTGTAGTCTCCCATTAACAGAACACTGTGAATGAGTGACACGGTTGGGCGGGTGGAGCTCCGCACTGCAACGTTTTTAAAAATTGGGGGGGGGAGATCCCCTTCTAGCTGTCAAAGCAGGGGCTGTTCCTTTCAGAACATGTTACACCCTGGATATGGTTGTTACATTGAACATGTTATGAAAGGTGAGCTTCTCTTTTAAAAACCATCTTGACTGTTGCACGGAGCATTGCATAGATCTTAAACATTTCATCTTAAAAGCCGTGACATTCCTATTAATGCATATATACTTTTTGTTTGATGGTGATTGCTACCTCCAGAGGTGTAGTGCTTCAATGGGTGTGAAATTTACTCCCACATAAATTAACATGTACATGGGTTGCTGGGAGTAGCGCCATGTCTTTGTAGATACTAATCACTTTAGAAGCCCAAATTATTTTATTGTTTTTTTTCTCGAGAAATAGATGACTATTTTCATTGTGTGCTAATGTCCATCATTTGTTGATTTTCTGAAATGTCTATTTGGACTTAAAGCGGAGTTCCACCCAGAATTTTTTTTTTACATCATTCAAGTGCTTTGCTTATATAGACTTACCTTTGAAGGAAAAACAAATGTTATACTCACCCCAAGTTGCTTGTTGCTAGGTGGTCTCTGTAATCTTCCCCTTTTTAGGTCCAAGGCTCTTCTCCTCACTTCCTGCTTCGCCTGGCCTCCTGGGAGATGTGACTCATCATTTCGCAGGAGTCAGTGGGCTTCCCTGTACTGTAAAATCATGTTATTTGCAGACAGGAAATTACGCAATTTAAGGTGGACCGAGATCGAGGAGTGCATGATGGTTACCCACCATGCACTACTTTCAGGAAGAGATGCCAGGAGACTACAGATGGGCTTCAGATGCCCTCACCTAAAATGGAAAAGTCCAGCAGTGAGAGAAACGAAATTGTGAGTAATGCATGTAATTACTAGGCGGTTTGAAAGTAAGGAAACAAAAGGTTACATCTATTTAGTATTAAAAGAGTGGATGCCAAAAAAAAAAAATTCTGGGTGGAACTCCGCTTTAACACTGAGGAGGTACATTGTATATCAAAAAGTCTATGTACAAGCCTATCCTTTGTCAATTCTCTTCTTTGCACTAACAGCCCTGAAGGAAATGTCAAATCCTCAATGACAATGTCTTTACATACTAAAGCCAGAATGCTGAGGAAATTAAACAAATCATACACAGGCATATGCCAATTCTGTAGGAGGGCTCAGAATTTGAGGAGGTTATATATGGGAGGATATGTTTTGTAGCCAGAGAAGCACCCACATTAGAGAATACATTAACCCTTAGTTTATTTCAGTCCAGGGAATACTTTATCCCCAGTCCAGAAAAACAAATAAGGCCTGGCTGAGTACAACTGGCATGCATATGTGTGGATGTTCTAGCTGTGCTTTCCTAGATGACCCACACACTATCAAGTCGTATTCTACCAGAGACATCTTTAGGATCCAACAACCAGCAAATTGCAAAACTAGATATGTAATAGGTTATCTTCTGTGCAATCTGCAAAAACAATATGTTTGAATTAAAACCAATGGTTGTATAATCGGATAAGGGAATGCCTGTCCAACATAAGGACATTTAAAAATGCAATCATAGCAACAGACTTTGTGAATTGTCATGGATCTAAGACAGAATCACTGAAGATTCAAGTGATAGAAATAGTGAATCAGCCTACAAGGGAGGAGATAGTTGCTCCTTGCGGAGTAGGAGATAGGTTTAAGAGATCTTCAGATTGGTTACTCATTTCCCAAAGCTATGAATTTTGAGTGGGACTTAACATACTACTATCAGTAACGTTTGTAATCCATGTGATGGATTGTTGGTCTTATTGGCCAAATCTGCAATTGTGATTTTCTTTTTCATTCTTTCTTTTCTTAAGTGGATAGTTTCTCAGGTGTCTTACATTGGTCTTGTTCTCGACACCAAGGGTAGTATTTGTTATAACTTAATATGAGGCTATACCTATGTGCGGTTCTTTACAGAACCACCTGTCCATATCCTTGTATGGGTATATTTTAGTCAATTTTTAAATCAATAGTTTCAGAACTATTGGAAATTGTAAGCTGTGAAAATGTGGAATGGACTCCCTCAAGAGCTGGTTCTGTCCAGCTCAGTAGATTGCTTTAAAAAAGGCCTGGATTCTTTCCTAAATGTACATAATATAACTGGATACTAACATTTATAGGTAAAGTCGATCCAGGGAATATCTGATTGCCTTTTGGGAGATGCAGAAGGATTTTTTCCCCTGCTGGAGAAAATTGGATCATGCTTTGCTGAGTTTTTTTTTTTGCCTTCCTCTGGATCAACTGTAGGTATGGGATTGTGTACATAGGATTGTAAACATTTATTTTTTCCCTTTTTTTGGTTGAATTAGTGGACTTGTGTCTTTTTTCAACTAGACTAACTACGTAACTATGAGAAATGTTTAATTTTTAGTTTAAATATAAAGGTGGCTAATAAAATTTGGGTTTTAGAAATTTCCATAAAAGGAGGCATTATATAAAGGGTGAGTGTCCTCTGCATAATGACTCTTAAGTAGAATTATTTTTAATATTAAGAGATACATGTTGCTATTGGCATGACCATTTGGTATGGTGATTTAGACATTGTTCAGAAACGTAGGTTTTGCACATTTTTTTGCTTGACTAGTGTGGTTCCAACTTTCCATATGGTGACAGAACACACAATTGTATATAACATTTTTTCTAATTTAGTTATTAAAAGGAGAAGTATGGCCAAAGCCCTTTTGGCCAAACTTTTCCTGTGGGTCGCAGGAGTGTACTTCGTTCTGCACTCCTGTGACCCAGATTCAGCCAACAGGCTAAAATCTGCTGCCGGCTGACATCAAAGAGCAGATCCAGACTCTCCAGGTATCCCGACAATAATGTCGGGATATACCCAGATGCCTGACCAGTAGCTGGCTTAGCATCTCAGTCTGCTGCTGAGAGCCTGAGCCAGCTGCTCTAGCCCCCTGCCCAACCAGGCTCTTCAGTGAGCAATGGAAGGGTTGAGTACAGAGATGTGACTAACAGTCACTGCTCTGTGCTCACAGCAGACTCAAGAACTGAGCAATCAGCGGTCTTGGATCGCTCAGTTCTTGGTATAGAGCCAGGTAGGGGACAGCTGCAGCATCGGATTGATGCGGCATCTACATAAGTGTGTTTGAATGTTCGTTATTTTTTTAATCCCGCACTTGAAAACTTCAAATTAAGTTAAATGCAGCAAATGAAATGCAAGCATTAACGTCCCTCGGAAAGCTTGCAACCTTGCAATGCTTTCAACACATGTCCCTTTTAAGAGGACTTGATTGTGCTCACTGTTGTTCTTGATTGTTTCTAGTATACAACAGCCTCCCCCTAGACATTCACATCTCCAAGAATAAGCCTATTAGGGTAAATTGCATCAGAAGGGGCAGTTCATATGGTGGGGAAATGCTGTACACTGTTTGTGGTACAATAAATCTTTTATGAAATGGTGACATCATCGATGTGCAGCCTATTTTCTGTTGTCTTCAACTTACTGTTAGTGGTGAAATGAATATTCCTTTTTTTCCATGGAAAATAACTCAGTCAGGGTCAGAAAATAATGTAACAAAATATTGCCCCAAAAACAGAAAAATGTCTTAACCTGCGCCATGCTCGACTTGGTTTTATCACCTATACCACCCTATTCTGATGATGATGTATATAACATGGCATACGTGAGCAGAATTGCTGTTTTAAGCACCAGCCAGAACACCTTTAGGGGACGAAGGTGAGTCTAAGCAGTGATGGGACTCCATTAGAGCCATCACACATTTATTTGGGCTTAGGTGTCAGACTCCTGCAGTAGTGGCCATAGTGTTTACATGGGTAAAGAGTCACATAAAACTTTATCAATATCCAGTTGCAATAAAAGTTCAGGTTGGAAGACTTGGTAGTTTCATATAAAGCCTGATTATGGCTAGTCATGCTTATCTGATAATACTACAGCAGACAAATGCTGACTACACAGTGCCATTTAATTTCTTCAGTCAGCTAATGGTCATGAAACTTACACCAGCAATAATGCTGTCAGACCATTTGTGACTAAAATGGAGAAAGCAATGAGCCCTGTTTACACCAGCACCAATCCAGCAACCTGAACACATCCAGACATGATGTCACACAATAAGTTTAAGGTGCTTTATATCAGAGAAAAATGTAGTCATTTACATTACCTAAATGCACAATGTTAAAAGTTTAGTGACTGGTTGTAATGTCAAATAGCATTTTTATCCTATAGGATAGAATTTGTAATGGCCTGACCCACTCGTGGGTTAAATTACCCAGTGCCTCCTATACTGTATATCTCTCAGACTCCACCATTTGGGAAGGTATCTTAATTGTCTGATGAACTCACCTGAGAACAGCCTGGACTGGCAGTTGATGAACTCAGGCTTTCGGTCTGAGAGGTATCTCTGGCATGTGTGATACAGGATTTGGAAGAAAGTAAATTTCTCAGAACCTGAACCCGCCACCCATTGATCGAAGCCATTATCAAATTGAAGGTCAAATTCTGGAGATTCCTGTAAACAAAGGAAGATGAAATTGTAGGTCATGTATTGAAATGAATTAAGTGTCATGTAAAAATCTACTGCTATATATCTATATATATCTACTGCGAACTCGAGAGTTTGTTTCTTTGTGTTTAGCTATAAGGCTGTACACCTCTGTTATAATACACTGATCAGCGGCTGTTGACGATTGGCTGCAGTTGCTGACAATATAAATTTAGAAAATGTCCCTTCGACAGACATCGATTAAACAATTGACTTATTTATTTTGAGAGGAAAAGCCCACACACTGATTGAAACTTGATCAATATATGGCCAGCTTTACCCCGAAACCTCCATGTTGTGCACAAATTAACACAGAAAAGATTCTAGTTACAGATATACACTGTATCCCCAGCCAAAATACTGTTGGAAGCTTTCAGTAAAATCACAAGTGTATTTGCATTAACCAGAAGGAACGCCTGGGTAGCCTACTTATACATAGAATGTTGGAAGAACAAATCATTCATTTATAGTAGAAAAAATTTGACACATCTCTCACCAGTGTGTGTTAAAAATCCCAGTCAACGTAGCAATTCACACAGTGTATTCTAATTGGTATTTGTACTTCCTAAAGCACACTTTCCGAGCCAAATACCCACCAGCAACAATTGTTAAAACATCACTCTGTCACACTAAATAAAACATTAACATGAAAACGCAAATAACACTTTAAACTAGGGTTCAAAGAAATATTATCATAAGGAAGTGACAGCAATGTACTCAAACAACCATTCTGGAATCCGGGATACACCTACATAAAAGTTCCAAAGAACAGGATCCAAATGTTCCTAATGCACAGCTTGCAGCTGTTCTTAAAGGCAACAAGTAGCATGAAGAACAGCACTGGCAAAAAAATATATATTCTTTAGCTGAATATCACACCTGCTAAATAAAGACTGACTACAGCCAGTTTATAAAAACTGAACATCCTTGAAGGTGATCCCTGAGCCCAAATGCCTCATGTTGAAGGAATCACTTGTGGGACCTTAGTGAAGAAACGTTCTCTTGAGATGTTATAGGCTATGTACAAGATTAGATCCAGGTACTCTAGACTGTGTGAGGACTGGATGGTAGATTCTGGAAATTTGATTATACAGCCAAAAGTTTGGAGGAAATTAATCATCCTTTGGACCTTAGCAGATAAGGTTGTGGCTGAGGAGTCCTTCAGCAAGAAGTCATCCAGGAAACCTGTGACATGAATGCTATGAGCCAGAGGTGGGGCAAACACTCAGAGCAGAGAACCCGAATGTTAGTGCTACAAATTGAAAGTGATGATCTCCAACAGAAAAGCATAAAAAGCATTGATGTGAGGGGAAGAAAGGGATCCTGTATGTATACAGACGAAAGCGGTAGGTGCGTTTTCAGTAAGTGCGCCAGTCCAAAGCGGCATTTTTAAGGGCATGGCAGCCCATTTTTATTAAAAGAAACAAAAAAGTCAAATAAAACGGTAATCTTCCTTCGCAGGGGATTCCAACATCATTGCATAAACCTGCTTCAGCCTCCTGGCTTTACTCACTGTCAGCTTTGTGCGATTTGGAGAAATATACACTCCCCAGGTCTCCTGGTTTGCAAATGCAGCTCTTCTGCTTTAGGCCTAGGTCTGTCTCCCACAGACCTGAACGCTCAGCAATTTGGTGCTGTCCTGTAGCCTTGTGCTGCACTGGCTGCACCCATGCCATCTCTAACTCCTGCAGAGGAAATGGGAGTCCATCTGACTCCCTTACACAGACTTCCTGTCTGTTGGGTGGGGCCCTGAGCCATGGTCAGGTCACCACTAAATAGCCCAGCACACAGCTGTGCAATCAGCATGTCTGTCTCTACAAAATCTGGCGTAACCCAGTAATCTTCCCAGGTAGCACAGGGTCCCACTGCCACAGTACACAAAGAAATTTGTCCAGATATTTCAAGTCCAGTATTTGGTTTTGGAACTGTGAATAGGTTTTAACAGAAACCTTGAAACAGTTCTTCTGAAGGAACTATTACAACCGTTCCCTGTGCCTAAATTTGGTGCAAGGTAGTCATTAAACTGGCTTTCATTTTGTCTGACGCTAGTAGATGGGAAGGTAAAAAGGAGGGGACAGAGATAAAAACTCTATTTGTATCCTTTTGAAATGACAGATTGGACCCAGAGGTTCAAGACATCTTGGATCAATACTAGATGCCTGTGGCAGCATCCTACATTGTGAGGGGTCCCATCTGGGTAGGCTTGCAATGAAAGGAAGTGGTAAGCCTTGATACCTGGGGAGAGCAAAAAGCACCCTTTCACTGACCAGAAATAGTAACCATAGGAAACTTTGGCTTTTTCTGGTAAGGTAGGAGTACAAGTCAATATTCCTTTGATTTGACAGTAGAGTAGGGTAGGCAACAACAAGAGCCTTGCCAACAGGCCCAACAAAACAGAAAGGGGTCAAAGACCCAACTCAGAGGGCTGCTGAAAAAACTTTGCAACCAAAAGCCTGCATCCACAGAGACCTGGACATACACATAGGAGAACGTGTGAACTGAAGACCCTGTATTGTCCTTACAGAGCTGAGCAACAGACGCCTGATGGCGGAATACCCAAGAAACCCCCACTGATTTGATGAAGTGAGCAAGTAAGGGTACTGAAGGTACCAAATATTTTAACATACAGGCTTATCCACTTGGCAATAATGGACTTGGAGGCAAAAGATGTCCTTTTCAAGACACAGCTGACAGAACAAACAGTTTATTTTCCGCATAGATACTGTGGATTTCAGATAGACACTAACAGCCCTGACTATGTACAAACAAAGTAGAGCAGTTCCCTTGGGGTGCTTGGAAGCAGGACAAAAGGAAGGTAGGACAGTATCTTCATTAACCACTTCAATACTATGCACTTAGAACCCTTTACTACCAGACCAATTTTCAGTTTTCAGTGCTGTTGTGCTTTGAATGACAATTGCGCGGTCGTGCGACGCTGACTTTTAACCAGACCATCATTTCCCAAGATTCACGTATCATAACTTCACCAATTACTTCTATGACAGGATGGAAGGAAAACAGGACGAAGGTTCGTGGGGTTCCCTTGACGAGATGAAACAAACATGTATCAGTCCCGACAATCACAGATAGACTTTAGGTGTCATAGATACGCCTTTTATTTGACAAACAAGACAGTCGACACAGAACTTTTCCTGTAGAAAACGGAGGTTCAGGTAATAACGGTTCACCTATTCGGACATACAATTTTATAAACCATGGAAGTCATGGGAATGAACGAGTG
>BLSH010485886.1:575592-592324 GCA_018402905.1 Glandirana rugosa | reverse complement strand
AAAAAAAAAAAAAAAAAAAAAAAAAGCATTTTTTCGTCATACTTACATGTAAAATCCTTTTCTTTGAATACATCACGGGACACAGAGTTAGGCCAATATTCATTACCTACTGGGTACTTCCTCATCAGGTGAATGGACACTGGTAGACAAAGTCTTAGACAGGAAGTGATCCCCTATATAACCCCTCCCATACAGGAAGCACTTCAGTCTTGTATCAAGCACTGAATCCTCAAAAAGAGGGGAGGGTCCTTTGTGTCCCGTGATGTATTCAAAGAACAGGAAAATCCTATTTTCTTCTTTTCCACAGGACACAGAGTTAGGCTAATATATAATATTCATTACCTACTGGGACGTCCCAGAGCAATAGCCTTGAGGGGAGGGAGACACCCCACCAAACAATAGCCATCAGACCTTACACGGCAGCCCGCAGTACACTGCGGCCGAAAGCCGAATCCTCGGCTGCTTGAATATCCACTTGCTGAAACTTTGTGAACGTATGCACCGAAGACCAGGTAGCAGCCTTACAAATCTGAGCCACAGATACCTGATGGCGAAAAGCCCAGGAGGTTCCTAAACCCCTGGTAGAATGAGCTCTCATCCCGAAGGGAGGAGCTTTACATTCCAGACCGTAGGCCTGAATGACCAACTGGCGGACCCAATTGGCAATGGAAGCTTTGAAAGCTGCCTGCCCCTTCTTGTAAAACAAAAAAGGAGTCTGATCCTCGGATCTCCGCAGATCTAGACAAATATGACTGCCCGGACAACATCCAAGGAATGCAGTTGTGTCTCTTCCACCGAACAAGGATGAGATAATCTGCCTTCCAGTTCTCTACCCCCCGGATATGAACTGCCGATTGAACTGGCACACGTCCCTCTGCCCAGGTTAATATGTGGTTCACCTCTGAGTTGAACGACTCCTGGTACCGACCTGGTGGTTTAAATAGGTCACTGCAGTGGCATTGTCGGACTGAACCCTGATAGGGCAGTCCTGAATCTCTAATGTCCAGGACCATAGGGCCAGACGTACTGCCCGCAACTCCAGGATGTAGATGGGCAGGCTCTGTTCTGTCCTTGACCATCTCCCCTGAGCTGTGAGCCCCTCTAGGGCCACTCCCCAGCCCGAGAGTCTGGCGTGTGTGGTCAGTACTCTCCAAGACACCAGGAGGAAGGATATTCCCTTTTGCAGTTTCTGATCCTGCAACCACCAGCTTAGGCTTAAGCTGAGATAAGAACATGGGATAATTTAGGGCTTGTCCTCTCCTGTTCCAAGCCGACAAGATGTTTTGTTGTATAGGCCTGGAATGGAACTTGGCATAAGGCACTGGCTTGAAGGAGAACACCATTCTTCCTAGAAGACTCATACAGAGCTGAATGGAGGGTTGTCTGGTTCCCGTTATCTGACGCACCTGACCCTTCAGGGCATAGATCCTTACGGGTGGCAAAAATATCCTTGCCTGGACCGCATCTAGGACCAGACCTAGATACTTAAGACTCCAAGTTGGTCTCAAGGCTGACTTTTCGGTATTTATGACCCAGCCCAGGCTTTCTAAATGCCGCACTGTGCAGGCTACACTGTTGTTCCAGGGCCTACAGTGAGTGATCTCTGAGCAGGAAGTTGTCCAAGTATCCCAGCACCAAGATCCCCTGGGCCCTTAAAATACCCAGTACAGGTGCTAGGATCTTTGTAAACACCCGGGGTGCTGTGGCAAGCCCAAAGGGCAGTGCCACAAACTGGAAATTATGTTCTTCTACTGCAAATTGCAGGAACCTTTGATGAGGCTGAAACGGTACGTGTAAATACGTGTCCTTGATATCAATAGAGGCTAAGAAGTCTACCATCTGGAGTGAGGCTACTACTGAGCGGACAAGGGAAAAGAAATAAATCCTTAAGGCACTTCCTTGCAGGTGCTGGGACTGTGTGGTAAATCACACTGCTGGGGGTTGCAGATATCGAACCAGGGGATAAGTGAAATATACAATCTTGGGACGTTCCAAGTTAAAAAGCATAAAAAGTTTATTGAAACTGGTAAAAAAACGGCACTTACATGTCAAAGCTTCCAGTCGCTCCTAGGGACTGGGACGGCAATGTTCCAGGATGGAGGGGTCTCCCCTGTGGAGTGCTGGAAGGAAGATGTCTGGGGCTGGGTGGTGGATCAGCCCGCTCCTTGTAGCTGACAGGTTGTGGGGGAGCGTTCACCAGTGCTCACTGGGTGGCTCCTGGGGACCGGATTTGTCGGTCTCTGTGCCGGGTATGACCCTGTGGAAGCACTGCCCGTGATGACGTCACTCGCTGGGAAGTGCAGGCCAATGTCGGGTGGAGGGACAGAGAGAGCTTTGGATGAGCTCTGACGTGTAGTGCGGCTGTAGAGGAAAAGCTCGTCCCGTCACGAAGACTACATGTTTCACGTTTCCGCTTTGTCAAGTCACGTGACGGGACCAATCTGTTTTGGGCGGAAGAGTGTGAGTATAGGCTTGTGTGAAATGTTGCTATGGGGATGTAATTAGACCCCTCCATACTGGAGCCCATGCATTCTAGCAAACAATAATAATGAGGCACGTATATATATATATATATATATATATATATATATATATATATATATATATACACACACACACACACATTTGTGATCAAGTATGTAACTCTAGATAGTTGTTGTGTAGAATGTTGTGTTGGGATTGCCTGTTAGAATTAAGATGCTAAAACGAATAAAATGTGATAAAGTTAGAAAATAAAAACAAATGAAATTAAATGAGCATTTAGTTGTAAAAGAAATGTAAAAGATAAATGTAAAAAATAAAAAAGTGATGGAAAAAAAAAAAGGGGGGGAAAAATGGTATGTCCAAAATTAGAATGTAAATAAATAAATAAAACTAATAAATTGACTGGAAATTAGATAAGATGGTTTGTTTCCATTTCCTCGTTTAAACCATTGGGGGCCAGGCTGTCTAAACGAAAAATCCAGTACACTTCTTTTTTGCATAGTTGGATGAATTTTTCTTGATCTGATAAGGTCTGTCAACTATGTGTTCTATGGCGAACACTTCAAGGGACCTGAAGTCTTTTTTATGATGTGTCAGAAAGTGTCTTGGTACGCTGTGCTTGTCATCCCCTGCCTTGATGAGATTCCTGTGTTCGCCTATCCGTTTATGCAGTGGGCGCATGGTCCGACCTACATACAGTAGTGGGCAGGGGCAACGAAGTACATATATGACGAAATTAGAAGAGCATGTAATAAACTGTTTGATATAGAATGTTTGACCTTTATCGGTAACCTGAGATCTGCCATGCGTGATTGACTGGCATGTCAGGCAGGCCCTTTTTCGGCATTGGAAAATTCCCTTGCGGTCATCAAAATAAGATTGGATGCCTAGTGTGCGAGATTTCTGTTGAAGATTAAGTTTACTGGGGGCGATGAGATTTTTCAGAGTCCTAGTTTTCCTAATAGTAATTTGTGGCCTGCTTGGTAGCGAATCAGTTAGTATTGGGTCTAGTTTGAGCAAGCTCCAATGTTTGCAAATGGTAGCTGTAATTCTCTTGTGATGATCATTGTACCCCGTAATAAATCTGACTTGATTTTCTTCCTGGGGAAAAGGGGTCTGTTTTGGGGAAGGAGGGGCTAGGTGTTTGTGAAATGCTTCCTCGAGTAGGGCTTTGGAGAAAACCTTTCTCCAAGAATTTGGTCATCAATAATTCCCCAGGTTTTGTATAATCTCCGTCTTTGGTACAATTTCTGCGCAGTCTTTGGAATTGGCCTCCAGGTATATTTTTACGCCACGAGGGGTGGTGGCAGCTCGAATAGTGTAAATACAAGTTGCCACTCGTTTGTTTGCAGTAATTTTGTGAGATTAACCATCCACGTCAAATACATTATAAACACATTTCCATTTTAGAGGACTCTTTTTTAGAAGAACCCCCTTTAAGCACAACAAAGGAGAAAACTGAAAAAAGAAAACTCTCAGAGGGAGGCGAGGAGGACGTATCGTCAAAAATAAACAGCAAAAAAGGAAAGACCGAGAACACATCCTGAACCTTGACAGTACTATTAAAATCTATAATCTATCCTCCTATAGCCTAAATGGAGCTGAAATGTCCCTCTTGCGAAAAGGACTACGTTTTGCTCCATCTGCAGGCCCCAATCAGTTTGGGCTTTTCAAAGACCTATACAATTTCACAAGAACATTAACATTGAAACGTCACTTCTTAAAAAACGCCAATACTGCCACAGCTTCCAATACAAATGAGATAATTGATAAAGTAGATGAAATACCACAAGACGACGATTCCATAATTACCAATATATTGGGAGAACTGTGGGAAGGCTATACCAACACGCAGCCAGTTGACTGGTATCTTGATCCTCTCATACAACATATGAGTTTAAAACCGAAATCTACCTTTTTTCCATGAAAATGTAAAGGCCCCTACATAGAGACTTTTATTCAAGCAGTAGATCATGATCGCAAGGACATATGTAAAGAAAAAAAAACACAAACGTCATAATTTAACCCCAGATGAAGCCAAGGCCTTGAAGAACCTACAAGACAACAAAAACATAGTAATAAAACCAGCAGACAAAGGAGTCAGCATAGTAGTGCAAGACTTAGATTATAAAACCGAAGCATTCTGCCTCCTTTCAGATAAAAACACTTACACGGTCCTAAAAGAAGACCCCCTGCCGGAATATCAAAAAGCATTGAAAATCCTAGTACTAAACGCCTTTGAAGATGGAGTGCTCGACAAAAAAGAAAAAATTCATACTATCCAATTTTGTCAGCACACCATACTTCTACCATCTCCCAAAGGTCCATAAATCACTTGAAAACCCACCCGGAAGACCGATTGTAGCCAGCACTAACAGCTTCATTAGTGGCCTATCCAACTACATTGATCAGTTTCTTCAACCCATAGCCACCAACCTCCCCGCTTACATCAGAGACTCCAGTCAACTTATTGATATCCTTCAACAATACACCTGGGAAAAGGACTACCTGTGGGCATCCTTGGATGTGTGTTCCCTATACACATCCATACCCCATGCGGTTGGTTTAAGAGTTCTGCAATATTTTTGACACAAAGATTTTTCCATTAATTCGTGACAAGCTCAGTTCGTAATCGAAGGGACGGAGTTTTGTCTTACACACAATTATTTCACTTTTTTGAATAAAATCTTTCTTCAGCTCCAAGGAACAGCCATGGGAGCCAATTTTGTCCCATGTTATGCAAACATAACAATGGGTTATTGGGAGGAGTCACACATTTGGTACCAAAACCCCTACTCTAAGCACATAATATATTATGGCCGCTATATTGATATTATAATCATCTGGAACGCATCCATCGAACGGTTTTCATCCTTTGCGGCCTTCTGCAACAACAACCAACTAGGCTTACAGTTCACACACGTGATAGACCCTCACAAGCTTGTCTTTCTCGATCTCGAGCTTTCACACGAAGAAGGAAAGATAATCTCACAAAATTACTGCAAACCAACGAGTGGAAACTCGTATTTACACCATTCGAGCTGCCACCACCCCTTGTGGCATAAAAATATACCTGGAGGCCAATTCCAAAGACTGCGCAGAAATTGTACCAAAGATGGAGATTATACAAAACATGGGGAATTATTGATGACCAAATTTTTGGAGAAAGGTTTTCCCAAAGCCCTACTCGAGGAAGCATTTCACAAACACCTAGCCCCTCCTTCCCCAAAACAGACCCCTTTTCTCCAGGAAGAAAATCAAGTCAGATTTATTGCGGGGTACAATGATCATCACAAGAAAATTACAGCTACCATTCGCAAACATTGGAGCTTGCTCAAACTAGACCCAATACTAACTGATTCGCTACCAAGTAGGCCGCAAATTACTTTTAGAAAAGCTAGGACTCATCGCCCCCAGTAAACTTAATCTTCAACAGAAATCTCGCACACTAGGCATCCAATCTTATTTTGATGACCGCAAGGGAATTTTCCAATGCCAAATAAGGGTCTGCCTGACGTGCCAGTCACTCACGCATGGCACATCTCACTTTACCGATAAAAAAGGTCAAACATTCTATATCAAACAGTTTATTACATGCTCTTCTAACTTCGTTGCCCCTGCCAACTACTTTATGTAGGTCGGACCATACGCCCACTGCATAAACGGATAGGCGAACACAGGAATCTCATCAAGGAAGGGGATGACAAGCACAGCGTACCAAGACACTTTCTGACACATCATAAAAAAAGACTTCAGGCTCCTTGAAGTGTTTGCCATAAAACACATAGTTGACAGAAGCTTATCAGATGAAGAAAAATTCATCCAACTATGCAAAAAAGAAGTGTACTGCATTTTTCGTTTAGACAGCCTGGCCCCTAATGGTTTAAATGAGGAAATGGAAACAAACCATCTTATCTAAATTCCAGCCAATTTATTTGTTTTATTTATTTACATGCTAATTTTGGACATACCATTTTTTCCCTTTTTGTCCATCATTTATTATTTATGTTTTACATTTATTTATATTTCCAACTAAATTCTCACTTTACTTCATTTGATTTTATTTTCTAACATTATCACATTTTATTCGTTTTAGCATCTTAATTCTAACAGGCAATCCCAACATAACATTCTACACACCAACTATCTACATCTCCACAATCAAGAATTACATACTTGATCACAAATGTGTGTGTATATATATATATATATATATATATATATATATATATATATATATATATATATATAAATAAAAACATGCCTCATTATTGTTGTTGTTAGCTAGGGCTCCAGTATGGAGGGGTTTAATTACATCCCCATAGCAACATTTCACACAAGCCTACACTCACACTCTTCCACCCTTTTTGCCCTTTAAAAACAGATTGGTCCCGTCCTGTGACTTGACAAAGCGGAAACGTGAAACATGTAGTCTACGTGACGGGACAAGCTTTTCCTCTACAGCCGCACTACACGTCAGAGCTCATCCAAAGCGCTCTCTGTCCCTCCACCCGACATCGGCCTGCCCAGCCCAGCGAGTGATGTCATCACGGGCAGCGCTTCCACAGGGTCATCCCCAGCACAGAGACCAACAAATCCGGTCCCCAGGAGCCACCCAGTGAGCACTGGTGAACGCTCCCCTACAACCTGTCAGCTACAAGGAGCGGGCTGATCCACCACCCAGCCCCAGACATCTTCCTTCCAGCACTCCACAGGGGAGACCCCTCCATCCTAAAAACACTGCCGTTCCAGTCCCTAGGAGCGACTGGAAGCTTTGACATGCAAGTGCCGCTTTTTTACCAATTTCAATAAACTTTTTATGCTTTTTAACTTGGAACGTCCCAAGATTGTATATTTCGCTTATCCCCTGGTTCGATATCTGCAACCCCCAGCAGTGTGATTTACCACACAGCCCCTGCACCTGCAAGGAAGCGCCTTAAGGATTTATTTATTTTCCCTTGCATACGACTGTGCTCCATCCCCAGAGCTCATCCGGGCAGCACACCAAGCAGGACAGTGACTTTCCATCATCAACTTTAAAAACAATCTGTGTGATTAGCGCCTATCCTACTGTTCCTACTACTGAGCGGACAGACTCCATCCGAAAGGACTGGATTAACCACTTGAATACAGGACGTTTATACCCCCTTCCTGCCCAGACCAATTTTCAGCTTTCAGCGCTCTCACACTTTGAATCGCAATTACTCTCTCATGCTACACTGCACCCAAACAAAATTTGTGTCATTTTTTTCACACAAATAGAGCTTTCTTTTGGTGGTATTTAAGAAGCTCTGGGTTTTTTATTTTTTGCGATATAATTGAAAAAAGTGCGAAAATTTTGAAAAAAAAACAATTTTTTTTTAGTTTCTGTGATAAAATTTTGCAAATAAGTAATTTTTGTCCATAAATTTTGGCCAAAACCTATACTGCTACCTATCTTTGGTAAAAATAACCCAAATAAATGTATATTATTTGGTCTGTGTGAAAGTTATAGAGTCTACAAGCTATGGTGCAAATCATTGAAAATTGATCACATCTGGTGCACTGATGGCCTATCTCATTTCTTGAGGCCCTGAAATGTCAGGAAAGTACAAATACCCCCCAAATTACCCCTTTTTGAAAAGTAGACATTCCAAGGTATTTAGTAAGAGGCATGGCGAGTTTTTTGAAGTTGTACTTTTTTCCCACAATTCTTTGGAAAATTAAGAAATTATTATTATTTTTTTTTTTTGCACAAAATTGTCAAAACAACAAGTTATTTCTCACACACAGCATATGCATACTTCCAATTACACCCCAAAATACATTCTGCTACTGTCCCCGAGTATGGAGTGGGGTGTCCCCTCAAAAGGAGGGCTTGGTGCCGGATTTAGAAGAGTTTTGGACCCAGGGTTTCTTCTGGCCCTGTGGCTTGCCCCTGACTCTAGCGCCCTGCTGGCGGTGAAACTGAATTGGCACTGAGACACTCGAGGAAGTGGTCCCTGAGGTTTGCGAGGGAAGCCTGGTCCTTCCCTTCACAGGAAGTAGAGAGCTCTTCCCTCTGGAAATCTTTTGGATATATTTGTCCAAATCATCACCAAACGTTCCCCATGAAAGGGGAATCCTGCCAATAACTTCTTACAAGGATGCTCGGCTGACCAGTTTTTAAGCTATAGAAGGCTGTGCATGTGTACAGACAGGAGAGCCATATGAGGGACTTGCTGTATAGAAGCCTTTAAAGGCATCTACAGCAAAGCACAGCGATCGAGGAATATCTGCCCTGTTTTCAGCAAGATCATCCTCCTGGTTAGGCCCGTCAGGCTGTCTGACCTGGTCCTTTAAGGACTGGCAGACTCCAATTGCTGCGACAGCTGGCTGATTAGCTGAACTGGCCAAAGAAAAGAAAACCTTTAATAATGACTCCAGTTTCTTGTCAATAGGGTCTTTCAAGCCCTGTGCTTTATCCACTGGACAAGTTAAATTCTTTTAAAAGGAAAAGAATGCCGCACCACGGTTCTTTCCTAATGAACTTTTCCTCCAAGGGATATAGAAGGGGAAACCTTTTAGGAGGAAAAAAACTACTGTTAGGATGTTCCCAATCAGCATACACCGTTTGTTCCAACAGCGGGTGCAGGGGGAAAGCCTGTGCAGCCTGAGGAGGCTTCAGGGACCCCAAAAAGGACAAGGGAGGCTCAGAAACCTCAGCAAGAGGTAACTTAAAAGCAGAACGAACCATATCGGTAAGAATCTGGATCAAAAGCCTCTGTGACAGAGGCTGATACCAAGTGGACTTTTTTTGGCCCAGATTCTTCAGAAGCACACTCATCTGCTGGGGTCCTCTTCCCCCTCCTCAACCCATTCCAGCTCCAAAATTAGGAGGCTCAGGGGAGGGGGATCTGTCACGCTTCTTGCCACCCTGTGGGATAGTGGCAATCATGCCAGCAATCCTGTGCTCTAATCCTGCTAGGGATGAGGACAGTTCATCCCTGGTGATAAAGGGTGCAGCAGCAGCGTTGACTGTAGGCATAATACCAGACAATACCAACAGGCATAGTGGCTTAGATTGCCTGGAAGCCTCTGGTCTTTCAGGGTATACCTCACTAGGGTTTCGACTAGGCTCCTCAGGAGCTACTGACGACATAGCTGTACCCTTTCCTGTAGTGTTAGCCCCGCTCCTCTTTTTTGAAGACATTGCAATCCACAAAAAGGGAGTACCTGGGTTTAGTATTTACATACCCCAGAAGGGAGATCTTTTACTAGGGCTCACCAAGCCAGGATGTAACAATCCTGCTAAGCACCTTCACCTGCCAAGCAACACGTGGTGACTCACATGACCCGGGTAAGGAGAAATAAACCGCTGAAAATGCCTGGTTCAGAGCCTGCTCTGTCACCCAGCTGTCCCCTGGAAGAACCGCATGCTTGGCATACACAGCTTAAATAAGCTCGCTGTGTGCCGGAACGTTCCACACGTTCCATCCCGGCAAACTGGTGCGGTTGTATTCGCCTATGACGCAAATCTTCATGTGCACAGATTAGGCTACGGCACCGTGTGCGTACGCCTTTGGTGAAGCCGCGTGCGCCATGGCTGCTAACAAACTCCCAAGGCATTTTGCGATTGCACATGCGCCATAGCGAATCAGGATGCGCAATGGCGCACCCTTGTGCGCGGATATTCATTAAGGTAAAAATAGGCAGACAACAAGACAAGCAAGGTACTCTGCAAACACCCACAGCTTAGCTCAAAACTCCCCCCTGTGGTCACCACACACAGGTGTCCAGCCTCTAGCTAGCTTGACTGATTGCTACAATCACTGGGGCATAATAAGTAAATAAGGGGGCTTTCACTTACCCGTCCAGGCGCAGGGCAGCCTTAGAAACTAAGAGCCCAATCTTCACCCATCACGGCGGGTTCTTGACACTTGAGGACCTTCAAGGACTGGGTACCCTTTTCATGTTTAGGGTTCACTCCCTTAGACCTGTACAGCACCCTGCAGGAATGCCTTAGCTCTGTGGTGTCCAGGATTCCACTACGCAGGGTCCAATACCCAGAGGTCGCGTTACAGGCAAAACCTCGCTGGATCCTTTTGTCTTCTTTGCGAAGCTCGGGTACCATTTATCTAAGCATATAGCCAGTTTCAAATGGATCCGATTGGTCAACCCCCTGATTCAGTTAAGAACCGTTTTTGAGACTAAAAAAAGACCTAGAGCTCAGAAAGCTCAAACATGCCCATCCACCTTGCAGACACTGGTAAAAAACTGAAGTGCTTCCTGTATGGGAGGGGTTATATAGGGATCACTTCCTGTCTAAGACTTTGTCTACCAGTGTCCATTCACCTGATGATTAAGTATAACCCAGTAGGTAAAGAATATTAGCCTAACTGTGTCCCATGATGTATGAAAAAGAAAATATGGATTCGGGGCCATACCATGGGTCTTTAAAGCATGTCTTTGTTGTAAAAACTGAAAAAACATCTCTGATCCCCACTGTAGTCCACATAAAGCTGTTGATAGGTTTTCAGCACTCCTTTAGAATATAGCTGCATCAGAGTAGTGATCCCAGCACATACTCACCTGTAAAAATCTTCCAGCTGGGAAATTTTTAAAAGGTGCTCTATTTGACCATAATGATGTAAATCTAGTGTACCCTGTGAGAGCCAATATTTTTTAATGGATTGCCAAACCTTGTAAATCAAATAAAATGTAGGATAGGTATAGTTTAAAAGGTGGAATAAAAAAGTCAAATATAAATAGAGGGCCACCATTGTGAAATAAGGAATTGAGCATATTATAAGAAGATATATGCAGGCCTCCATTTTCCCAGCCTGCAAGATGTTGAAGTTTGGCTGCCAGAAAGTATAACCAGGAATTTGGTACCGATAACACCCCCTTGATCGACTGGATGTTGTAAGTATTCATATTTAATTCTAGTGTGCCTATAACGCCATATCAAATCACAAAAGAGCGTACCAAATTTCCTGAAATTTTTGTGTTGTGTAAATAAAACATTAATTGTGGTGTCCATATCATTTTCAAGAGATTAGCACGGCCAGCCAGAGAGATTGGTAGCTTACACCAAACTTTACTTTGAGATCTAAATCTCTGAAGTAATGGTAGCAGATTATGGGAAATATATTCCTTAAAATGGCTAGAAATAATTACCCCTAAATATTTAATCTTTACATCTACCCTAAGTTGTGACACTGCAGGAGGGAGAGAGTCCTGGAGAGGATCCAATGGGAGTAATATAGACTTGCTCCAATTGATCATAAGACCAGAAAGATTGCATCCTGTTGAGAATTCATTACCCGGCCTACTCCAATTAGCTGTGGTTTAACATATTGGAGCAATAGCTTATTAAAGGGCTAGACCTGCAAGGGTAAAGAAAGCCTTAAAATAATCTCAAATTTCCTGTCTGCAGAATGCTTGAATGATGAAATCTAGTTTCAGTAAGATGTTTGTTTAGGACTGAGACAGCAGGGCCTACTACTGGAACAATTTACCTTTTCCATTGGATATAGCTCAGCAAATAATTCTTGGGAGGGGTAATTGTCCAATCTATTTGATCATGAACAGGAAATGTCTTTTTAGACTTTGCAGGTCCCCCAGTACCCATAGGGTCTAGAAGAGACTTAAGCATGGTACACACTGAGTTTTTGTTCGTTCAACCAGTGTACTGTATGAAGAAAAAAAATCCACAGGTTCCAGCATCTACACAAGTGATGTGGATGCAGGGATCTCCCCAGCTATGCCATTGTATTTTGACAGCAGGTACTTCCTCACCCCCTCCGTCCACCATCAAAATACACTGATCAGCGCTGGTTTTCCAGCATGATCGTTCAATGGACATCTGTCTAACAATTGAATTCTACGTGGATCTGAAGGGGTTACAGTGGTTGTCAACTCGTGACGTGACGTGTCCTTTTACACACAGGAGCTCAGGCCGGCCGGCGCGGCCGCTGTCGTCAGCAGCCCGGCTCCCTCCTCCTACTGGCCGCCTGGCAAATAGAGCACAGCGGAGCCTCACGCATGCGCAGTAAGGTGCCCGGCGTGAAGCTGTAATGCTACACGTCTGGGTTCCCTTACCCGCAATGGATGCGGCTGCACCCCGACCCCCGATCCGAAGATCGGCGGCGGGTGCCGGCATCGCTGGACTCCAGGACAGGTAAGTGTCCTATTATTAAAAGTCTGCAGCTACTGTATGCGTAGCTGCTGACTTAATTTTTTTTTCCCCTGGCGAACCTCCACTTCAAACACTTCATCCTAGGCACCATGAAGGTGCTATTTCCATGCCAAATCTTTAGTCCTTGAGGAAGAAGTTTACTTTTGACTATCTCGTAAACACACAACAAACTATGTGGCTCTGACAGCCATCACCAAAAAGTGCAACAGCGCTAGTGACAGTCCATAAAAGTCCATCAAATAGTTTGTAAGTGAAGGGTAGACATAGTTCCAGGAAAACACCAGTCTTGGAGATAAAGTGGTGTATAAGGAAGTAGTATCCGATCACCCAATGAAGGTAGTGAAACACCTCGTGCAGCACACAACTCCACAATCTGCTTACCGGAAGTGAGAATCACAGAGGCCTGTTAATAATCATCTGCTGCGCTGCCCTTTGATCCAGCCTCCAATATTACACCTACTTCTGTGCCTTGTCAACACTCCCAGACCACGTCACACGATCATATGAGAGAAAACACATTCCATAGTGTAATCCTGTAAACGTTTTTATTTGCCAACCCCCTTATAAAATCCACTTACAAAACATGCAATTAAAATCGCGCATTCATCAAACAATAGCAGTAGTCTGTATTGGCGTCTCACCGCTCCAGGGACAGCTTCGGTGTATAGGTCTCTCGCTTTCACCTAGCATCCTGGAACGCAGACGTCACTTCCTGTCGTGGGGTCACTCCTGACGCGTTTCGTCATCACGACTTCTAGGGAGGGCGTGACCCCACGATCAACACCTCTCAATATAAACACTTGAGAGCAAGGGGAGGTGGCGCTGACTCCGCCTACCATGACGTGACTACACTCATCGTTTCAGCCTAAAACAGCGATATACGATGTAGCTCAGTATATAACTTGACCCCATTTTAGGTGAATGAGTATCTCTTAATATAAATTATTAGTACTCAATTATAATAAACCTAATTATGGTGGTCCACTGATCATCTCCCCCTGCTCCAAGAATCGTAGTTAAAATGGGCAATATCTAGACAAGTTCTTGCAAGGAAGTGTAATTAAAACGAAAGCATATTTGAAAGATACTAAAAATTTATTACAGATATTACAAGACGTGGTACTGAAGGAAGACGAGGAGACGTTTCTGGTGACAGCAGACGTCTCCTCGTTGTACGCAATAATACAACATGAGGATGCCCTTTTGGCCTTAAATTGGGCGTTGAGCCAAAGGGAGGAGATCCCCTTTGAACAAAAGGTATTCCTAAGAAATGTGCTAGACTTTTGTCTGGCACATAACTATTTTTGGTTTCAAAACCAATTTTTCTCCCAGAAGATTGGCGTGGCTATGGGCGCAAAATTTGCGCCCAGCCTCGCCAATCTTTTCATGGCAGAATGGGAGGATAAAGAAATCGTCGGAAAACCGAGAAAGGAGCTCCGCCTATACAAGAGGTACATTGATGACCTACTGTTTCTGTGGGAAGGCACCGAAGAATCGTTATTGTTGTTCCTAAAGGAACTAAACAATAACACTAAAAACATCGTATTAACATCCAATTATAGTCGGGATACAGTAAACTTCCTAGATCTGAATATCTGCAGAAGGGGTATTAAATTCGAGACATCCGTTTTTTTCAAGGCCACTGACAGGAATAGTTACCTCCCATTGATAAGTGGCCACCACCCCACATGGCTACGTAATATTCCTAAAGGCCAATTTATGAGGATAAACAGAAATTGTACCAATGATGTTGAATATGTACAGCAAGCCCAAATAATTAAACAGAGATTTATGGCAAAATGATATAAATCAGAGTACTTGGATTCCACTATAGATGAGATACGAGAGATACCAAGGAAGGATCTTTTACAAGATAAAGATATTATACTCAATGACCAAGATAATCACCAGCTAAGCTTTACCACCAACTTCCATTCGCAATATAAGGAAGTTGAGAAGATTTTTCAAACCCATTGGCACATTTTGAGCATGGATAGAACCCTAAACAAAATATTACCATCGGCACCTAAGTTTATTTATAGGAAGGCCCCAAGTATAGGAGATCGGATAGTTAAAAAAATCTTGGATCCACCTACCAAACAATTTTCCTTTTTGGACTATGATGGGTTCTATGCATGCAGAAAATGCAGAGCGTGCAGTGAGATTAGGGAACCATTAAGAAAACTGAAGGAGTTTACGGCCCTTACTAATAATAAAACGTTTCGGATTAAACAGTTTATAACATGCAACACCAACTACGTAGCATATGCTCTTATGTGCTCTAGCAATCTATTATATATAGGGAGAACGAAACGTAAATTAAAAGTGAGGATTGCGGAGCACATACAAAACATCAGACAAGGATATAGGGAACACAGTGTTTCTTTACACTACAGGCTAGTGCATAACAGGGACCCCTCATGCATGAAATGTTGGGGTATTGAAAAACTGGAACCATCATGGCGAGGGGTAAACAAGGTCAGAGAGATCTCTAAAATGGAAACGAAATGGTTATATTTTACAGAAAGTTTAGAACCGAAGGGTCTAAACATAGAAATGGATCTAAACTGTTTCATCAGTGATAATTAAGAATGGTAATAGATTTAGGAATATTAGTAGGTCATCTGTCCCTACAGACATGGAGATGGGGGTTCCCGCAGTGTTTGGAATTCAAAGAGTCCACCATTTTGAGAGATGGACCTAGAGTTCCTGCAGGGCGTGATGCCTTCCATCATTCCCTCCCCGTTTAAGATAAGAGTAGGTTGTCATCAGAGGGTTCCTCTGGGCTAATTGCATCTTTACTTTAGGATGGTTTTAAACCCTGATTAAATATCAGCTGTGGAAAAATATAGGCCATATTTAAATCATATTAAGAAACAATATGTAAGGTTAAGCTGGATGTATTGTGGCCTTATAGTAGGCCACAACGGTACTAACCGCTAACTATCACAATTAGGGTTGAGTTGTTGATATAAATGTTTTTATAGCATCCTTTAGGTTTGTTGGGGAAGTGGTACTGAGATAGACCCACAAACAGAGATTTGAATATACTTTCTTGGGGCCCCGTGATCCATTGAGGGTTAATGGTTGGGGTTTTTTTGTGGTGTTCGAGATTTTATACTTACCTTTTATAGGTTTTATATCATTTTATTAATCTTCTCATGTGGATACATATATGTAAGTTAAGGGAGTGTGCCTTTGAAATTTTTAAAATATTGTATATGGAGGTTCATGACCCCACTTCCCTGCAAATTGCAGGGGGGGTGATGATTTTTTTTTTTTTCTTTTAAGGAAATGTTTTTAAATTTTCTCTTTCCTATGTTTTAACTATTGTTGGATGACTAACGACATTAAGCCTTAATTGGGTCGGATTATGAATGAAGTTATAGTATTATTTTGATATATATTTATCTGTATGAGTTTATATGTATATTTGTATAAACATTGGCTTATAGCAAAACGATGTTAGAATCATAGAATTTCAAGAAAACAGCCAATAGGTAGGCTATAAATACACTGATGCAAATGATTTGTCATTTTAACTACGATTCTTGGAGCAAGAATGGGGTCAAGTTATATACTGAGCTACATCGTATATCGCTGTTTTAGGCTGAAACGATGAGTGTACTCACGTCATGGTAGGCGGAGTCAGCGCCACCTCCCCTTGCTCTCAAGTGTTTATATTGAGAGGTGTTGATCGTGGGGTCACGCCCTCCGTAGAAGTCGTGATGACGAAACGCGTCAGGCGTGACCCCACGACAGGAAGTGACGTCTGCGTTCCAGGACGCTAGGTGAAAGCGAGAGACCTATACACCGAAGCTGTCCCTGGAGCGGTGAGACGCCAATACATACTACTGCTATTGTTTGATGAATGCGCAATTTTAATTGCATGTTTTGTAAGTGGATTTTATAAGGGGGTTGGCAAATAAAAACGTTTACAGGATTACACTATGGAATGTGTTTTCTCTCATATGATCATGTGACGTGGTCTGGGAGTGTTGACAAGGCACAGAAGTAGGTGTAATATTGGAGGCTGGATCAAAGGGCAGCGCAGCAGATGATTATTAACAGGCCTCTGTGATTCTCACT
>BLSH010485886.1:565272-575582 GCA_018402905.1 Glandirana rugosa | reverse complement strand
AGTGAGAATCACAGAGGCCTGTTAATAATCATCTGCTGCGCTGCCCTTTGATCCAGCCTCCAATATTACACCTACTTCTGTGCCTTGTCAACACTCCCAGACCACGTCACACGATCATATGAGAGAAAACACATTCCATAGTGTAATCCTGTAAACGTTTTTATTTGCCAACCCCCTTATAAAATCCACTTACAAAACATGCAATTAAAATCGCGCATTCATCAAACAATAGCAGTAGTCTGTATTGGCGTCTCACCGCTCCAGGGACAGCTTCGGTGTATAGGTCTCTCGCTTTCACCTAGCATCCTGGAACGCAGACGTCACTTCCTGTCGTGGGGTCACTCCTGACGCGTTTCGTCATCACGACTTCTAGGGAGGGCGTGACCCCACGATCAACACCTCTCAATATAAACACTTGAGAGCAAGGGGAGGTGGCGCTGACTCCGCCTACCATGACGTGACTACACTCATCGTTTCAGCCTAAAACAGCGATATACGATGTAGCTCAGTATATAACTTGACCCCATTTTAGGTGAATGAGTATCTCTTAATATAAATTATTAGTACTCAATTATAATAAACCTAATTATGGTGGTCCACTGATCATCTCCCCCTGCTCCAAGAATCGTAGTTAAAATGGGCAATATCTAGACAAGTTCTTGCAAGGAAGTGTAATTAAAACGAAAGCATATTTGAAAGATACTAAAAATTTATTACAGATATTACAAGACGTGGTACTGAAGGAAGACGAGGAGACGTTTCTGGTGACAGCAGACGTCTCCTCGTTGTACGCAATAATACAACATGAGGATGCCCTTTTGGCCTTAAATTGGGCGTTGAGCCAAAGGGAGGAGATCCCCTTTGAACAAAAGGTATTCCTAAGAAATGTGCTAGACTTTTGTCTGGCACATAACTATTTTTGGTTTCAAAACCAATTTTTCTCCCAGAAGATTGGCGTGGCTATGGGCGCAAAATTTGCGCCCAGCCTCGCCAATCTTTTCATGGCAGAATGGGAGGATAAAGAAATCGTCGGAAAACCGAGAAAGGAGCTCCGCCTATACAAGAGGTACATTGATGACCTACTGTTTCTGTGGGAAGGCACCGAAGAATCGTTATTGTTGTTCCTAAAGGAACTAAACAATAACACTAAAAACATCGTATTAACATCCAATTATAGTCGGGATACAGTAAACTTCCTAGATCTGAATATCTGCAGAAGGGGTATTAAATTCGAGACATCCGTTTTTTTCAAGGCCACTGACAGGAATAGTTACCTCCCATTGATAAGTGGCCACCACCCCACATGGCTACGTAATATTCCTAAAGGCCAATTTATGAGGATAAACAGAAATTGTACCAATGATGTTGAATATGTACAGCAAGCCCAAATAATTAAACAGAGATTTATGGCAAAATGATATAAATCAGAGTACTTGGATTCCACTATAGATGAGATACGAGAGATACCAAGGAAGGATCTTTTACAAGATAAAGATATTATACTCAATGACCAAGATAATCACCAGCTAAGCTTTACCACCAACTTCCATTCGCAATATAAGGAAGTTGAGAAGATTTTTCAAACCCATTGGCACATTTTGAGCATGGATAGAACCCTAAACAAAATATTACCATCGGCACCTAAGTTTATTTATAGGAAGGCCCCAAGTATAGGAGATCGGATAGTTAAAAAAATCTTGGATCCACCTACCAAACAATTTTCCTTTTTGGACTATGATGGGTTCTATGCATGCAGAAAATGCAGAGCGTGCAGTGAGATTAGGGAACCATTAAGAAAACTGAAGGAGTTTACGGCCCTTACTAATAATAAAACGTTTCGGATTAAACAGTTTATAACATGCAACACCAACTACGTAGCATATGCTCTTATGTGCTCTAGCAATCTATTATATATAGGGAGAACGAAACGTAAATTAAAAGTGAGGATTGCGGAGCACATACAAAACATCAGACAAGGATATAGGGAACACAGTGTTTCTTTACACTACAGGCTAGTGCATAACAGGGACCCCTCATGCATGAAATGTTGGGGTATTGAAAAACTGGAACCATCATGGCGAGGGGTAAACAAGGTCAGAGAGATCTCTAAAATGGAAACGAAATGGTTATATTTTACAGAAAGTTTAGAACCGAAGGGTCTAAACATAGAAATGGATCTAAACTGTTTCATCAGTGATAATTAAGAATGGTAATAGATTTAGGAATATTAGTAGGTCATCTGTCCCTACAGACATGGAGATGGGGGTTCCCGCAGTGTTTGGAATTCAAAGAGTCCACCATTTTGAGAGATGGACCTAGAGTTCCTGCAGGGCGTGATGCCTTCCATCATTCCCTCCCCGTTTAAGATAAGAGTAGGTTGTCATCAGAGGGTTCCTCTGGGCTAATTGCATCTTTACTTTAGGATGGTTTTAAACCCTGATTAAATATCAGCTGTGGAAAAATATAGGCCATATTTAAATCATATTAAGAAACAATATGTAAGGTTAAGCTGGATGTATTGTGGCCTTATAGTAGGCCACAACGGTACTAACCGCTAACTATCACAATTAGGGTTGAGTTGTTGATATAAATGTTTTTATAGCATCCTTTAGGTTTGTTGGGGAAGTGGTACTGAGATAGACCCACAAACAGAGATTTGAATATACTTTCTTGGGGCCCCGTGATCCATTGAGGGTTAATGGTTGGGGTTTTTTTGTGGTGTTCGAGATTTTATACTTACCTTTTATAGGTTTTATATCATTTTATTAATCTTCTCATGTGGATACATATATGTAAGTTAAGGGAGTGTGCCTTTGAAATTTTTAAAATATTGTATATGGAGGTTCATGACCCCACTTCCCTGCAAATTGCAGGGGGGGTGATGATTTTTTTTTTTTTCTTTTAAGGAAATGTTTTTAAATTTTCTCTTTCCTATGTTTTAACTATTGTTGGATGACTAACGACATTAAGCCTTAATTGGGTCGGATTATGAATGAAGTTATAGTATTATTTTGATATATATTTATCTGTATGAGTTTATATGTATATTTGTATAAACATTGGCTTATAGCAAAACGATGTTAGAATCATAGAATTTCAAGAAAACAGCCAATAGGTAGGCTATAAATACACTGATGCAAATGATTTGTCATTTTAACTACGATTCTTGGAGCAAGAATGGGGTCAAGTTATATACTGAGCTACATCGTATATCGCTGTTTTAGGCTGAAACGATGAGTGTACTCACGTCATGGTAGGCGGAGTCAGCGCCACCTCCCCTTGCTCTCAAGTGTTTATATTGAGAGGTGTTGATCGTGGGGTCACGCCCTCCGTAGAAGTCGTGATGACGAAACGCGTCAGGCGTGACCCCACGACAGGAAGTGACGTCTGCGTTCCAGGACGCTAGGTGAAAGCGAGAGACCTATACACCGAAGCTGTCCCTGGAGCGGTGAGACGCCAATACATACTACTGCTATTGTTTGATGAATGCGCAATTTTAATTGCATGTTTTGTAAGTGGATTTTATAAGGGGGTTGGCAAATAAAAACGTTTACAGGATTACACTATGGAATGTGTTTTCTCTCATATGATCATGTGACGTGGTCTGGGAGTGTTGACAAGGCACAGAAGTAGGTGTAATATTGGAGGCTGGATCAAAGGGCAGCGCAGCAGATGATTATTAACAGGCCTCTGTGATTCTCACTTCTGGTAAGCAGATTGTGGAGTTGTGTGCTGCACGAGGTGTTTCACTACCTTCATTGGGTGATCGGATCCTACTTCCTTATACACCACTTTATCTCCAAGACTGGTGTTTTCCTGGAACTATGTCTACCCTTCACTTACAAACTATTTGATGGACTTTTATGGACTGTCACTAGCGCTGTTGCACTTTTTGGTGATGGCTGTCAGAGCCACATAGTTTGTTGTGTGTTTACGAGCTTGTTTTAAATTTAAACGGCTGCTTGATAAGTCCATATTTATCCCAATCAAGCTGTTCCCTGTGATAACCAAGAGTCCTAGGTTTGCGCTGATTGGTGTGTTATCATAAGGGACGAGTGTGATTCCACCTATCTATTTCCATAGTTACTTTTGACTATGTCTGATTAAATACTGCCTACATCCCCATAGAACAAGGTGGCATTCACAAGGGGAATACGGTGATCTTAGCATGTACAGTGGCGCAAATCATGATTTGATTTTTTAAGTTTGCCCACTTACAAAGAAATAAAGGGTCTATAATTTTTATCATAGGTGTATTTTAAATCATAGAGACAGAATATCAACCACAACTCCAGAAAAAAACACACAGTGCAAATGATATAAATTGAGTTATAGTTCAGTAAAAAGTATTTCATCCCCTACCAGCCAACAATAATTCTGGCTCCCACAGACTTGCTACAATATGTGCTCATGTGGTACACAAATTAGTCCTGTCAATTTAAGAAAGTGCTCCTAACGACAACTCATTATGTGTATAAAAGACCCCTTTTCACAGAATCTCTTGTTTGCATTCAAACCCACCATCATGGGCAAGACCAAAGAGCTGTCAAAGGACGTCAGGGACAAGATTGTAGACCTGCACAAGGCTGGAATGGACTACAAGACCATCAGCAAGAAGCTTGGTGAGAAGAAGACAACTGGAGAAGGAAATACAAAATAACCATCAATTGCCCTCAGTCTGGAGCTCCATGCAAGATTTCACCTCATGGGATAAGGATGATCATGAGGAAAGTGAGGGATCAGCTCAGAACTACACGGAAGGAGCTTGTGAATGATCTCAAGGCAGTTGGGACCACAGTCACCAAACCATTGATAACACAAAACGCCACCATGGATTGAAATCCTGCAGCGCCCACATGGTCCCCCTCCTCAAGAAGGCACATGTACATGTCTGAAGTTTGCCAATGAACATCTAAATGATTCAGAGAAGGGTTGGGAGAAAGTGCTGTGGTCAGATGAGACCAAAATTGAGCTCTTTGGCATTAACTCGACTCGCTGTGTTTAGAGGAAGAACAATGTTGACTATGGCACTAAGAACACCATCCCTACAGTTAAGCATGGAGGTATAAACACTATGCTTTGGGGCTGTTTATCTGCTAAATGTACAGGATTTTCCGCATTGAGGGGCCAATGGACGGCGCCATATATTTTAACCACTTCAACACCAGGCACTTAGAACACTTCCCGCCCAGACCAATTTTTAGCTTTCAGTGCTCTCACAATTTGAGTCACAATTACTCAGTCATGCTACATTGTATCCAAACAAAATTTGTATAATTGTTTTTCTCATAGAGCTTTCTTTTAGTGGTATTTAGTCCCCGCTGGGTTTTTTATTTTTTGCGATATAAGCAAAAAAAGAGCGAAAATTTTGAAAAAACACACTTATTTTGTAATGTAAAATTTTACAAAAAAGTTATTTTCTTCATAAATTTGGGCAAAAATGTATACTGCTACATCTTTGGTAAAAATAACCCAAATTATTGGAAATTATTTAGTCTGCATGAAAGTTATAGGGTCTACAAGCTATGGTGCAAATCACTGAAAATTGATCACACCTCAGATGTACTGATGGCCTATCTCATTTCTTGAGACACTAACGGCCGGGAAAGTACTTATACCCCCCAAATGACCCCTTTTTGGAAAGTGGGCATTTAGTATTTAGTAAGAGGTATGTTTTCCCACAATTCTTTGCAAAATTAAGTTTTTTTTTTTTGTTTTGTTTTGTTTTTTCCCACAAAATTGTCATTGTAACAGGTTATTTCTCTCACATGGAATATGCATACCACAAATTGCACCACAAAACACATTCTACTACTTCTCCTGAGTATGGCGATACCACATGTGTGAGACATTTTCACAGCCTGGCCACATAGAGAGGCCCAACATGCAGGGAGCACTATCAAATGTTCTAGGAGCATAAATTACACATCTCATTTCTCAACCACCTATTACACTTTTAAAGGCCCTGTAGCACCAGGAAAATGGAATTACCCACAAAATGACCCCAAGGTATAATCTATGAGGCATAATGAGTCTTTTGAATGGTTCATTTTTTTCCAGAAGTTTTTGGAAAATGTGCAAAAAAAAATTAAAACACATTTTTTTTTTTTTTTACACAAAGTTGTCCATTTATAAGATATTTCCAACACACAGCATGTACATAGCAAAAAAGACAGCCCATAATACATTCTGCTACTTCTCCTAAGTATAGCAATATCACATGTGTGAGACTTTTACACAGCCTGGCCACATATAGGGGCCCAACATCCAAGTAGCACCTCCATGCGTTCTAGGAGCATAAATTACACATACCGTTTTCTGACTACCAATCACATTTTTGAAGGCCCTAAATATTTATAACACATTAGCATGTACATAACAAATAACAAAAGATTACCTGTGGTTTTAATAGTGCAGTGGTCCACAGAGGAGAGCATCGGTCCAGGCAGCAGGCAGGGATGTGGTCAGCGACAGCAAAAGCAATTGTCCAAGCAGCAGGCAGGAATATTGTCCATAGTTAGTACAGGCAGAAATACTGTCAGCACAGCCAAAGCATTGGTCCAGGTAGCAGGCAGAGATATCAAGCAGAAATACTGTCCATAGTCAGTAGAGGTAGCAGGCAGAGATATGGTCAACATAGCCAATGCATTGGTCCAGGCAGCAGGTAGAAACATGGTCCATAAATTCCTGGGTCAGTACAGGCAGCAATATGGTCAGCACAGCCAAAGTATTGGTCCAGGCAGCAGGAAGAAAGGTCCATAAAATCCTGGGTCATTACAGGCAGCGATATGGTCAGCACAGCTAAAGTATTGGTCCAGGCAGCAGGAAGGACCATCAAGCTTAGGGCCAGGGGGACAGGGGTAGAGGCTTCTCCCACCCAAATGCTTTGAAGCCTCTGGGAAACCAGGCCCTGTTCTGGGAACACAGAAAACCAAACACTGGTTTTCTCTACTCTAAATGCTTTCTGGAGCCCCTCACATATGTGCGACCCCTGCGTACTAATGTATAAGGGTAAAAGATCAGACTAAGTGACAGGCAAAAACATGGTCGATTAACAGGCCGAGGTCGTGCACGTGGGAGTCAGAAATGTGGTTTAAAACAGCAGGCAAAGACATTGTCGGTAAACAGGCCAGGGTCAGATAACGTGGTAGCAAGCAAATGGTCCACACAGGTATTTGAAATGGGGAAATGGCAGTCTATAGTCTATATGGGGAACTAATATCTGATTTGTGTATGAATTTCTGAAACAATGTCCGATGCACAGGCCAGGTTGGGAGGGACAGTCGGGGTAATAATAGGTGGCATCTCTTCTGACTCCTCCTCTGGAGCATACACGGCATCTCTTCTGCCTCCTTCTTCCGTATTCTGTGGGGGGGATGGGGAAGGGATAATGTTGCTCGTGGAGTCGGCTCGCACTATCAGAGTAAATACTTTCTGGGACAGGTCCTTGCTGATAAATAAGGGCAGTAATAATTTTTTCAATGTATTTGAAGTAGGTGAGGGATTGATTTTCGGATGATCTTTGGCAACACACAAATAAATTATACATGGCCATATGAAAAAGGTGAAATGCAGCTTTCTTATACCAAAAAGGGACTTTCGGGTAGATAAATAAGGCTGTACCATCTTGTCATTTAAACCCCCCCCCCCCCCCATGAATAGATTGTAGTCGTGGACACACTTGGGCTTTACAACGGGGCCATGTCTTCTTTGGATCTCCACAGAGGTGTTATTGTGGATAGTGGAGAGGATGTGGACATCTTTCTTGTCCCTCCACCTCATGGCCAATACCTCTTCATTCTTCATGAAGGCAGATTCCCCGTTTTGTAGCTTTTGGGTGAGGAGATTTTGTGGGAAGCCCTTCCGGTTTTTCTTGAAGGTGCCGCAGGCCAGGGTTGTCTTTTGATTAAGATGGCGAAATAGGTGCAGGCTGGTATAATAGTTATCCACGTATAGATGGTATCCTTTTCCAAAGAGGGGGTATGCCAGCTCCCAGACAATATTCCCACTGGTTCCAATATATGTGGGGCAATCACGGGGCTGGAGTTGGGAGTCTTTACCTTTGTATATTCTGAAGGAGTACACATAGCCAGGGGCTCGATCTCTTGCTGGGTATGTACTGTTTGAAATGCAGCCGGCCAGTGAAATGGATGAGGGACTCATCCACACAGATATTTTTATCAGGGATGAACACTTTGGCGAATGTCTGGGAAAAGGAATTAATTAGGGGGCTTAACTTATATAATTTATCATGGTTGGGGTGATCTCGGGGAGGGCACTGCAAATTATCATTAAAATGGAAGAAACTGATTATCATGTCGTATCTTGTCCTGGACATGACAGCTGAGTATATGGGCATGTGGTGGATTGGGTGGGTGGACCAATACCCATGGAGTTAATTTTTTTGTGTAATCCCCATATTCAGTGTGAGGCCCAAAAATATTTTCAATTCGTCCAATGTCAGACGTCGCCAATGGAACATGCGGGCATAAGATGAAGTGGGATTGGCAGCAATGAATTGTTCTGCGTACAGATTGGTTTGGTCCACCATACTCTGTAGCAATTCGGGGGTGAAAAACAAATAAAAGTAGTCCAATAGAGAAATTTGTAGTGTCAACCTGGACACCTGGTTGTGCGGTGAAATTGGGGATTATTGCAGACCCTGAGTTGGCGGGCAACCACACAGGGTTTGCCAGGGCATTGGGAAGGAAGGACTGGGTACGGGCACAGATTAAGGTTCTTGGGGTTGGGCATGTAGTTCCAGTGCTAGTACTGGGCTCCTCTTCCGGTCTGGTGCTGCTGGTGGTGGGCAGTTCTTCGGATCTTGGTCCTAATCTTCTCATTCTTTTAGGAGGGGGGGGGGGGCAGTTTCCTCAGCTGAATCAGACTCTGATCCACTGCCCTCTAATGGCTCATACTCCGAACCAGAATCGTTTGATGAGAGCTCCCCACTGCTCTCATCATCTGACATGGCAAGAATTTCATAAGCCTCCTCAGGGGTATATACTCTTTCAGACATGATAGTGGGCCTGGTGATTATACTGATGGGTGGCGGTATTGGAGGTGGACCTGCGTTTAGTGGTACTGGTGGCTGGCCTGTGTGGCGGTACCGATGGCGGATCTGGTGATACGGATGTCTGTACTGGTAGCAGATCTGTTTAGTGGTACTGGTGGCTCGCCTGTGTGGTGATACGGATGGCTGTAGTGGTAGCGGATCTGTTTTGGGGGAACCGGTGGCAGTACTGGTGGCTGGCCTGTGTGGCGGTACCGGTGGCATTACTTGTGGGGCTGTGTGACAGATGGGCTGCTGACAGATCCAGTTGGTACTGGTAACAGGTCCTCTTTATTGGGGGGGGGGGGGGTTGTGTGTTGTGCACAATACAGGGCTAACAGACACTGAGTAACTCACTGATCCCTGCTCCGCTCTCTCCTCACAGATCGGTGTGTGAGGAGGAAAAGCAGGGATATATAGTTACTATTTTTTTGTTTACATTAGTCACTGGCTGTGATTGGACACAGCCAGTCACATGATAAACAGCCAAGGGACATCCACTCCCCCCCGATCACGTGGGCGCCTCTGGGGGCACGCACTGGAGTGTCCTGCGGCATGCTGCCGCTTTCTTACATGCTTGTGATCGGCTGTGTTTATACACAGCCGATCGTACGGTAAACAGCCAATTTAACTGGCTGTTTAGCATGTCCGGTGGACAGGAACCACGCACGATCGCCGCGATGCGCGATCCGCCAGAAGAGCGCTAGCAGCTTATCCTGATCACGTCAATAGACGTCCTTTCAGGATAAGTGGTTAAAATCTTGTTTTTTTTCTTTTGTTGAACTAGATCAGTGTTTCTCAACCGGGGTTCCGTGGAACCCTGGGGTTCCGCGAGAAGTCCCCAGGGGTTCCGCCGCAATTCAACATTGTGGCCGATGTATATCCGCCCAATGTTGTTTCTAGTGTTTCCAATGCGCACTGACAGTGAGTACTGTCAGCGCGCATTGATATCCGATGCCTTCTCTGTAGTCCCGGCTCAGAGAAATTAGAGGGCGGAGACAAGAATGCAGAGAGCGGAAGTTCTGAATTTAGAGGCGGGGAGACGTGAATAGACTGTAGAAGTGGGGAGCAATGACGGGATCAAGATTAAAATCCATGGAGGCAAGAGCACAGAGTGGCAGCTGAGAAAGAAGACTGAGGAGGCAGAGCGCACCAAGAGCCTGTGAAAGAGAGCCGAGAATAGAGGCGGGGAGCACTGGATCAGAAGGTGAGATGGCGTCTGAACAGTAGCCGTGCTACACACTGGGGCGGAGATAAG
>BLSH010485886.1:551213-565262 GCA_018402905.1 Glandirana rugosa | reverse complement strand
GAGCACATAGCTGGATTGGAATGTGAATTCCTATATTCAGAAGAGGTAAATGCAAACTGGGAGTGGAGGGGGAAGAAGAGAATAGGAGGTGACATCCTGTGTATATAGCAGCACTGAATGCAGCCTGCAGAGCTCAGGAGCACACGGCTGGGTCAGGCTAAAAGTAGCAGGAGGGGAGATTATAATAGCATTATGTACAATTATGGCATAACTGTAACATAATGCTATTATAATCTCCCCTCCTGCGACTTTTAGCCTGACCCAGCCGTGTGCTCCTGAGCTCTGCAGGCTGCATTCAGTGCTGCTATATACACAGGATGTCACCTCCTATTCTCTTCTTCCCCCTCCACTCCCAGTTTGCATTTACCTCTTCTGAATATAGGAATTCACATTCCAATCCAGCTATGTGCTCCTTATCTCTGCTCCCCCCTCTGCAGTCTGCATACAGTCGCTACCATACACAGGGTCCTGCAACATTCAGCCATGTGCTCCCACTGTCCACACTCCTCCTGGCACTACCATCAGAGGTTCAGAGGAGCTGGAACTATAGAGAAGGCACCAGGCATCAATGCACATTGACAGTACTCACTGTCAGTGTACATTGCAAACAACATCGGTATCATGTGCGTATTTTTTCTGCACAGAAATATACCTGTATGCATTTTTCTGTAGAGAAAAATACTCACATGACATCAACATTGTGGTGTAAGCAGGGCACATAGTTCTAACGTAGGTCTCTGCAAGGACATAAAGAAAACAATTGATTTCTATGTGCCCTGTTCACATTATAATGTTGGTGTCAGATGAGCTCTAAGAGCTCTAATATGTATTCCATTATTTAAAGCTATTTCTATAATAATTGTGGTTATATCTACAGCTCGCTGATCAGATCCAGTGTTGCGTGAGCTGTAGATCTGACATTCTTTTTTTAGGGGTTCCCCGAGATATCAAACGCTTTGCCAAGGGTTGCTCCACGGTAAAAAGGTTGAGAAACACTGAACTAGATAGACTTGTGTCTTTTTTCAACCAGACTAGGTTACTATGTAACCTTCTTCCAGGAGTTGAATTTCCAGGAAGACAGCTTTCTAATTCAAAATATGCACCATGTATTGTGCTAAGGAGGATCTGTTAGAACAGTGATTACATCATATCCTCCTCTCTCTCTCTACAGTAATCAAACTACATTTCCCATGAATCCTTGGGATTGGAGTCAATGTAGGAGGGTATACTAGTCTTGTAAATGGAAACTTGGCCATTTCAACATAAATCACACCCCTCATTCCGCAGCCACACTGCTGAGCACACAGACAGAGGGCAGTCTTCTAACTGTAAAAGCATGCATGTGCACAATGTTTAGCTCATTCTATGTAATCTACTCTCATTAAATATTGAATTCTCCCTCCTATAGCCTGTTACTGGCTGCAAACTTCACATGTCATCTCCCACTCCAGCCACAACAGCAGATAAACAAATGGCCAATACATGCTTTAATTATTACCGAACCATAAACACAGGCCCATAATTATATGCACCTTATTCTCCTGTAATAAGGGGTACACCTCCACTAATGAGGCTGCACTAATGAGCCTCCACTAATGAGGCTGCAACGCTGAGCCTCCACTGGTGAGGCTGCAACGCTGAGCCTCCACTGGTGAGGCTGCAACGCTGAGCCTCCACTGGTGAGGCTGCAACGCTGAGCCTCCACTGGTGAGGCTGCAACCCTGAGCCTCCACTGGTGAGGCTGCAACACTGAGCCTCCACTGGTGAGGATGCAACACTGAGCCTCCACTGGTGAGGATGCAACACTGAGCCTCCACTGGTGAGGCTGCAACACTGAGCCTCCACTGGTGAGGCTGCAACACTGAGCCTCCACTGGTGAGGCTGCAACACTGAGCCTCCACTGGTGAGGCTGCAACACTGAGCCTCCACTGGTGAGGCTGCAACACTGAGCCTCCACTAGTGAGGATGCAACACTGAGCCTCCACTAGTGAGGATGCAGCACTGAGTCTCCACTAGTGAGGCTGCAACGCTGAGCCTCCACTAGTGAGGCTGTACTGGTGAGGCTGCAATGCTTAGCCTCCACTAGTGAGGCTGCAATGCTTAGCCTCCACTGGTGAGGCTGTACTGGTGAGGCTGCAATGCTTAACCTCCACTGGTGAGGCTGCAATGCTGAGCCTCCACTAATGAGGCTGCATTGGTGAGTCTGTACTGGTGAGGCTTCAATGCTGAGCCTTCACTGAGACTGCAATACTGAGCCTCCACTAATTAGGCTGCAATGCTGAGCCTTCACTGGTGAGGCTGAAATGCTTAACCTCCACTGGTGATGCTGCAATGCTGACCCTCCACTGGTGAGGCTGCAAAGCTGAGCCTCCACTAATGAGGCTGCAATGGTGAGCCTTCACTGGTGAGGCTACAATGCTTAGCATCCAATGGTGAGGCTGAAGTGCTGAGCTTCCGCTGGTGAGGATGAAATGCTGAGCTTCCACTGGTGAGGCTCCAATGTTGAGCCTCCACTGGTGAGGCTACAAAGCCGAGCCTCCACTGGTGAGGCTGCAATGCTGAGCCTCCACTAATGAAGCTGAAATGCTGAGCCACCTCTAATGAGGCTGCGATGCTGAGCCTCCACTGGTGAGGCTGCAATGCTTAGCCTCCACTGGTGAGGCTGCAATGCTTAGCCTCCACTGGTGAGGCTGCAATGCTTAGCCTCCACTGGTGAGGCTGCAATGCTTAGCCTCCACTGAGGCTGCAATGCTGAGCCTCCACTGAGGCTGCAATGCTGAGCCTCCACTGAGGCTGCAATGCTGAGCCTCCACTGAGGCTGCAATGCTGAGCCTCCATTGGTGAGGCTGTAATGCTGAGCCTTCACTGGTGAGGCTGCAATGCTTAACCTAAACTGGTGAGGCTGTAATGCTGAGTCTACACTTATGAGGCTGCAATGGTGAGCCTTCACTGGTGAGGCTGTACTGGTGAGGCTGCAATGCTGACCCTCCACTGGTGAGGCTGCAATGCCGAGCCTCCACTAATAAGGCTGCAATGGTGAGCCTTCACTGGTGAGGCTGCAATGCTTAGCCTCCACTGGTGAGGCTGCACAGGTGAGGCTGCCTCATCAGTGCGGCTTATCATTGCCCATCAGTGCAGTCACGCCAGTGGCCATCAGTGCGGTGTCACCAGTGCCCACCATTGCGGCTTATCAGTGGGGTCACACCAGTGCCCATCGGTGTGGTGTCGCCAGTGCCCATCAGTGGGAGCTGGCAGGGAGGAGAAGGGAGCAGATGAGGAGGACACCACCTCAATGGGCGGCACAGACTAGGGGCTGTGAGACCCCCTCCACCCACTACAGCACGGAAGTTTATCCCTGCTGGCTTTTAGGGAACTACGGGTGGGCGTGCCAGACCTTATCTTTGGGTGTGCCAGACAGCTGGCTGGGAGTAAAGGATGAAGAGCAACCAGCGGTCTTACAAACAGGATGCCACTAGGGAATAATGGTTTTTCAGCAAATTCAGCAGGCTACTACAGAGCTCAGCAGAAGATGGATGGCATAGTTGGTGAAGGTAGGAGATCAGCAACAAGAACATGGAAAAAAGTTTTTTTTTCCCCGGAGTTCTGTTGTAATTGTATAGAAAATGTTTGGAGGGAGCTGAAACGTCGAGTTGCTAAGTGACAGCCAAGAAACCTTAAGAATTTAGAGAAGATCTGTAAAGTAGAGTGGACCAAAATCCCTCCTGAGATGTGTGCAAACCTTGTCACGAACTACAGGAAACCTCTTACCTCTGTGCTTGCCAACAAGGGTTTCTCCACCAAGTACCAAGTCATGTTTTGCTTATGCATCAAATACTTATTTTATTCACTTTACTGCAACTCAATTTATAACAATTTTATCATGTATGTTTTCTGGATTTTTGGTTGATATTCTGTTTCTATCATTTAAAATACACCTATGATAAAAACGACAGATCCTTTTTTTTCTTTGCAAGTGGGCAAATTTACAAAAACTTACAATAACAGTAGTTATTCTGTAATGGTTCTTCTAGCCAGGTGTATGCATCCCTAATATTACAAGATACATGCACATGGATTGCAGACATAAAATATGCCTAGTGTAAAAAACACAATTTTCCTGTGTCCCAACAGCCACAGGTGGGGTGTACAGATAGCCACAGAAATCAATGTCTATACGTCCCTGTATCCATGCAAACAACATTGCACATTAGAATCAGTATTTATACAAGCACAGAAGTGTAGATTAATTTGCTTCTATGGCCCGCTGTATGCCCTACCTGTGGCTCTGTGGGCACAGGAAGATGCTGTTTTTTATGCTAGGCATATTTTATGTCTGCAGGCATCTATATGCATGAATGCAGTTGAAGTAATAAAACACATCTGTGCAGACTGCATGCATCTGCTTTATCACTGCACACTACACCTCTGGGTAAAGGTTTAGCCCATTCACCAGTATAAAGATGGTGATACACTATCAGAGACTTGGCACAGCAGTTCCTGAATATCAGGATACATGACCCGTTTTCATTGTTATTAGTTGACTCATCACGTCCAATAGATCTAACCAAATGCTGAAAAAACACATTGCAGTTGCTCAATAACTGTAGTCTAATTATTTTGTCAAATGATAAACTCTCCCAGATATAGTGACTTAATTGGTCCTTTCTTCCCTTTCTACCCTACAACTCAGCCATTTTCCCTATACTCTGAAAATGGAGAATAAGAGACATTTCTCATGTGCCAAAAGCTTTTACATGGTGCTTGCACCCAAAGAACCGCGCAGGAAGCCCAGCATAATAATATGCCGTAATCATGGACAGTACTTGGCAAACTGAAAGGGACTGCCAGAGGTCTTGTCTCATAACAACGTCTTCCTAACACATGCCTTTACAGATTGTGTGCTCTCCAGCACCAAATGTGTTTATTTATATTGCAAGTGAAACCGTTTCAGATTACAAATGTGTGGGCACCCATGGAAGTATTCTATCTTAGGCTCCATTTACACGGGATGCTTTATCAACCTCCCCTGAACGATTTTTTTGACAGCTAGAAGCCAGTGTCTAAAACAGCCGTTTTGCATGCCACATTTAGCGGCATTTTGGCGCGTTTGCGTCTAGGAGCGTTTTTTTTTTTTTTTTTAGAATAGAAACGGCTGTAAACGAAACGGTTCTAGATGCGAGTTACCACGTTTAGCGGCGTTTACAAGCTGTTTGGCATTTCAAATGCCTCTGAACTGACGTCTGAACCCATTTTTTGCGTTCCAAAAAAAGCCTTTAAACTCAACTGCCTGGAAACGACCTTAAACGAACCTGTGTAAATGTAATGATAAGATAACATAGAGGAAAGTTCGGTGGCAACTGAAAAAAACGCCCAAATGCCTCAAAACGTCCGTTTACCAGCAGCAGTATAAATGGAGCCTGACAGATCACTGTAGAGGAATGAAATTCTACTTTATTTTGCAGGAATATGTAGGACTGGTTTGAAACAGGAATATGGAGAAAAGAGATATAGTGAGTTATGAAACCACTTTTATTATCCAAGTCTTGAAACCTTTCATGCTCTTAGCATATACCGACCACAACAATAGAAAAGGTAGTCATTAAATGATCCTCCTCTTACTGAAGTAAGCAGGAAAGAAGAGTCACAGGCCACCTTCAAACCCTGTTCCCCATATCAGAAACTCTCCCCAATCTCATCTATTAACCTCCCTGGCGGTATGATTATTTCAGATTTTTGGTGCTGAAAGCGGTACAATTATTTTGCATGGAAATTTGACGTTTTATATTGTAGGCCTGTAATTCTTAGGAATAACTTACTTAAATCTATCCAAACAAGAGTCTAGTAGACATCCCGGGTATGATAAAGTTTGAAACACAAAATCATAAATTAGAATATATATGAAAAAATATATATATAATAAATAACTATAAATAATTATCAAAGATGATAATATAACATTTATTCAATAATGTAATCTAATCAAAAACACTGAAATTTGCTCAGTTGCAGAATTGTCGCTGTTGTCACTTTCAGTGTCTGATGATAAATTTCCCCAAAAATCAGTATCACTCAATTCTGCAAATGATTCTTATTTACTATCGTTGTTTTCTAGCTGATCAAAAACCATTTTTGACGTAAAGGGACGCTTTTTTATGCCATGGACATTCTCAAGTTTCCAGGCAGAAAGAATGGCATATATAATATAAAAGTGCATGCAGGGCACTGGACAAAGCACTAGGGACAAAGGGGATGTGAAATGATTTCATACAGTAATGTAATCTTACAGATTACAGTGTACTGTATGTATACTGTGTTTCACTTTTTGAATTTCCCACCAGGCTCCACCCCCATACGACGCGACGCTTGCAGGGAATGGAGCCCGGCACACAGAGGCATCGGGTAGCGGACACAGCGGGGGGGACATCGCTGGATCCAGGGGACAAGGTAAGTAACCCAGCCTTAGATCCAGTAATGCAATCCCAAGTGTGGCTCGGGGTTACCGCTATTTGCAGTGAAAACTCACCCCAAGCTACACTCGGGAATACCGTCAAGGAGGCTACCAAACAAAATGTCAACTTTTCTCAAGTTTTGGGTTGGCATTATATGTAAACTGCTGCCCACTATTGGTTTGTAACCTTGAGTTTACATTAGATTGAAGGGATGAGCTACTTTTGGCTAATTTGGTGTTCTCAGCCCAAATGATAAACCAGGACTGCCCAAATGCTCAATAAAGTCCTCAAAAGGTGTGTGTATGCAGAATATTTCAACAAGGCACTACTAAATTAAAAAAACATTGTTCACTATACAACTATCTGATGGATTTTTAATGTTGTTGAATAATACACCATAAACGTAGAGTCCTGCCACACGCAGCATGAAAAGAGGAAAAGTCCATTCCAGTTGAGATCCATGTGGTTCCCATGACTCCTAAACCCAGAGCTGGGAGATCTGCATTGTAATAATACACACTGCACTGTCACTTGTTTGAAACAACTGAACAGGAAGCAGATGTGAAACAATTTAACAACAATGTTGAGAAGCACTAATCACAACTCAGCACAGCAGCTGAAGCTGATAAACATTAGTTTAAACAAGTCAAATGAGGCGTTTACGTTATCTGCCAGCTCTATAGAGAAATGGAATTAGCACACTTGGAAAGCCCGTGGCACTGCTAATCAGCTGTTTTTTCTTAAGCAAGCACCAGAATAAGAAGCAACCTATGAACAAGCTGTCAAAATGATACACAAATCTTTTTTTGTAAGGAGCCAGAGCATAACCAGACCATCAGGTGGTTGGATCATTAACGGATTCGGTAACAGACATGTGGACATCTGGCTCAATAGGCAGTAAAAAGACAGTAGCAGAGCAAAAACGATAGGATGGGACAGGATAGGATGACAGATGAGCACACTATACAATTTTAACCACAATAGTGTCTGATATCCAAGCAGGTATAGCAAAGGAAACATGGAAAAAGACCATCAGAGAGAGATGACTCCATCAGGACTAATCTTTAAAGCAGGGAACATTCACACTTATGTGCAAACATGTGCAACCACAGACTGTACGCCTTGTCAAAAATACCATGCCCTGAGCAACAGCCAACCCCTCAGGCACCCTCCAGGGTCCATCAAATGAACCTCTATCAAGAACTGGCATTGTGGAGTTGGGTGTTCAAACAATCTTCTTCTTTATTTCTTCCTTTGTACATTCATAAACGTTTACTTAACAGCAAGGTGATATAAATTGCACTCCAGATTCCCTCCCAACCCTTTCTCACATAGAACCTGCACGCTTTATTGATGGAGAAACATTTGCATACATTTTTGGAATCCAATAAAAAATAGATCAGCATTTGGGATAGAAGAGGCGAACTGAGCCATTCTGCATTCAACATGTTCTCAGTGCTTGAAAGTTGAACGAAGGGTGTGCGTTCCATTCATTCAAATTCCTCCCTCCGGAAGGCCTAGGAAATCACCAAATTGATATATGATCATGGGGTTTTTGCTAAGGTGGTGGCTGGCTCTTTAGAATTTAAAACATATTTAGGCAGGGGCGTATCATGAAATTAGTGGGCCCGTGTGCAAGCCCACACCACACCGATAATCCCCGGCTGTCAACCAGGGACAGATCGTCCTTACGTGCAGTGCTGGTCAGAGCACTGTGGGCCCCCCACCCCTCGGGGCCCGTGTTCAGTGAACACCCTGCACCCATGGATGATACACCACTGGATTTAGGGCTTATGAGCTGGAATCTGCTGTTTCCTGTTCATACAGGCAAAGCCAGAGAACTAGTTGCCATCTCATTCCTTTGCTACTCATCAGCACTATAGGATAAATCATACTGGGGTTCATTTATTCAAAGAGTGGAGAATGTTCACTTTGCAAAGTAAACTTTCACTTATCTTTATGAATGAGGTGAAGCGAAGCGATACTTTGCAAAAAATGCTTAATCATTTAAGGAAACTTAAAATAAACTTCACCTCATTCACCAAACTACAGGAAAATTCATTTTGCAAAGTCAACATGCTCCACTCTTTTAGCAAATCAACCCCAGCAAGTACAGAGAGGACTAGCCATTCATTACTGTGCCCTAAATTAAACAATAAATCTGTAAGCTAAATATTGATTTTTATTTTCCCCTTTTTACTTACTCGATTAGGGTCTATACCATTTACTTGTCTAAGCTGATCTAGAGTCCATTGAGATCTTCTCACAAAGCAGGATGAGCCTTCAAACTGTTTAACCTTGGTGATGTAGACTTGTGATGGCCTCTTGTTTGTCACTATAAACAAAAACACAAATGGAGAAGACTGTCAATGCCTACTGGAAAATATTATATAGTAAATATAGCTCAATAAACTGATGTTCATTATTTATAAAAGCCTGTCTATAGCCAAGTTATTTCTTACCCATATTAAAAGTGTGTCGCCTAAAAACCAAGCAAAGAAAAGTTGTACTATTGCCCACAAAGCTGATCGGATTCAAGCTGCCATCTTTTTAGGGCAGACTAGAAAATAAAACCTTGCAGGTTGTATTTTACAGATTTAATAGGAATGCGCACACATTGCAATATCTGCAATTAAAACTTTACTCCAAATTGGAATTCAGTCAGAAAAAAAATCACTTTAAAATTGGAAATAATCAAAACTTTTTTTTAAATACATACCTGGTTTGAAAAATAAAACCCCTACAATGTTTATGAATAAGTTAAAGATCTTCAGAAATGACCTTTTAGCTTTGCCACAAATTACAAAATTTCTGGGTTGGTGGATTTTGCTTTCTCTTTGACGTCCTTGCCATTACTTCTAGACATGATTGGTTGAGCCTTTGGCTTCTACCAGAGTCAACTTTGCTCGCATTACTGCTCTAATATGTTCACAAAGCCATCGTTCTTCAATGGAAAAAGAAGGGGCCACCAACACTGAGGTTTTTCATTGTGCTTTGATGGAAAAAGAAGGGGCCACCAACACTGAGGTTTTTCATTGTTCTTCAATGGAAAAAGAAGGGGCCACCAACACTGAGGTTTTTCATTGTTCTTTGATGGAAAAAGAAGGAGCCACCAACACTGAGGTTTATTTACCAAGGCTGGAGAGTGCGCAATCAGGCTCACTTCTGCACAGAAACTAATCAGCTTTTAACTTCAGCTTGTTCAATTAAGCTTTTGTCAATAAAACCTGGAAGCTGATTGGTTTCGATGCAGAAGTGAGCCTGATTTTGCACTCTCCAGATTTAGTAAATAAATCTCACTGTCTTTTTGGAAATCACTAATCAATGATGCACTGCCTCTTTATGAGACAACATAAAAGGAGAGGGATGCAAAAGCAAAGTTAGATAAAGTTTGGGCAATCTAGTTATGCTCCCAACAAACAACAACCTAGTACTGTACTAGTTTGAGGGGCGGGGTGGGGGGCTCAACCTCTATACAAGCTGTTCACTTGCAACCTGTGGGACATATGGTATCCATGAGAGGGATGGGCCAGGTTTTACGGCACTGACAAGGGAATGCTGCCTAGTGTAGTGTCTCTAGGAAGCAATATCGGAAAGTCATCTGCATATTCCAGTGAGATCCTATATTCTTAACAAGATCCAAGATAACCTGAGCTTTATAGGACTGGTCAGCCCTTGACTTACTTACCTAGGGTTCCTCAGGTTTTAAAGTCACATTAAACCCAAAAACAAAAATGTAATATTTTGCAGCTTACCAATCCTTAAAGATGCTGGCTGCATTAGCTTTCTTTTTTGTTCCCCTTTTTTCACCAGGTGATTCAGCCAGTAAGTCTGTAATTTTTAAATTTCCTTTAACAAACCAAGCTGTCTAGACAAAGTAGCAGTTAAAGGCTAAATGCAATGTAGAATTCCAAAGGCCTGGATGGCTGCACTCTAATGCCTCGTACACACGGTTCGACGGACGTATACAACAGGTCGTACGAACGACCGTTGTATGCGAGATCAATCATTAGTACATGCGATTAGAACAGCTGACGTACGACGGTCGTACAACAGAAGTTGTATGAGCAGACTAGAAAACTTGGTAGTACCAACAAGCGGTCTTGCGACCGTCGCACCATGTGTACAGGGAAGTTGCTCCAACAAGTTGTATTGTGCACACAAAAGTTAAGAACGGCCAGACACTAATTACATGCAGCTGAACTTTCTCTTTATATGTTCATAACACGACACCACGTTCAGCTCGGTCGTACGATCGTGTAGTGCATGTCAGTATGCTAGATACAACAGCCAACATACGATTTGGTCCGTTCGGTCGTACAACCATTGAACCGTGTGTACGAGGCTTAAGAAGCATCTTACTTCAGAGTGCAACCACCCAGATCTTTGGATTCTACATTGCATACAGTCATACAAGCTGGGCTGGCACCTAAATATCTGACGGGGTATAGAGGATGGTTGAGGTTAGCCTACCTGGAGCAGTGGCCTGTTTTGTAGCAGTTAGAGGGTTGAGACAAACCATTTACCACTGACAGGAATGCTTACAATCTTCGTAAAACCTTAATCCCTGGGGGAAATTGTTGCTGTATCTGTCTAAAAAGTTTGAGTTTGGAGTTAATTTGATAGTCAAGTCCATCTAACACTACCCTCTCCGCAGATTGACAATGCTGCTATTCAGAACTGTCTCCATTGCGCCTCCATCCAGAGTGCAGACACCCTAAGACAAAGTGAATTATTGGCCAAATCACCATGTGAAAAAAGCCACTCTTTTTAAAGTGACACTAAACAACATCCCTATTCCCCAAATATAATTCATGCACATCCACTATTAATGGCTCTGTAATCTATTTTTTATGTGTCTTTCTTGTAAAATTGAAAAACTTTAACAAAACAGAATAAAAAAAAAAAATAGCACTTTAGAAAGCACACTGCTCATTTGAAGCTAAAGTCCAGCCAACCTGCTAAACAGACAGTTGAAAAAACACAAGAGAGTTGCTTTATCTGTCCAAGGAGTTGTATTATGGCCTGGCTACTTTTGGGACTCATACACCTTTGACACAGTGCAGCCAAGAAGTGGTCACCACTTTGAAAGCCCCCAAATGACCACCTTTTGGAAAGTAAACACCCCAAGATGATCTAACTTTTTTGCCACTTTTTCTTGGAAATGAAGAAACGTGGTAATATTGAGGTGGTTAAAACATGGCACTTGGTAACTGGGCACTAGATATTTTATTAATGTACAGGTCATACACTGAGAGGAAGAAGGAGGTGAAGGGGTTAAAGTACAGGTCAGATACAATAGGAGAATGGAAATGAGGGCATTAATTCCCAGATGTTCAGGATAAAGAAGGAACACATACACCACAGCAGCAGTGGTTACTACATCGTGACAGAATTATATAGGCCGCCATTCTTGTCCTCTACTTTTGAGAATGCTGCTGCCAACACATTAATGCTTTGAATCACTGACCTGGAGAAATTTAGAGATAGAGATTTTTGACATCTTACTGACACTCATTTACAGTACACTTGTTGAGGGGCTGAACAGTAATCTGAAAAGCCAGCCACAGTAGACAGCTAGTAATTTTGGAAGGAAGGCAACAATGGAAGATCCCTACCCCCAGTCTGCATTTCTCTTTACGGCTGGCCAACAATCTTCCCAAATGAATATTTAAGCACTGACTTGCTCTATCTCTTGGTGGCTCCACTGGTGGGGGATATCCGCGCCTGAATTTCGACATGCCATTAGCAATGCAAACCACATAATGGTGTCACGCTTTATGCCTAGTACACATATTAAATCAGACAAAAAATACAGCTTTCAAAGCAATCGTACGATAATCTGATTGTTAGTACACACAGTTTCAAGAGCCGATCATGACAGCTCATATAAAATTATCTGAAGAAGGGACAAATGCGAAAATTGTTTTCGAACGATACCAGAACGTACAATTTTCGTTTAATCAGTACAGTATAGTATCCGTCCGAAAAATTACTGTAGCCTCCACACTTTGCTCTCATGATAGGTGTACTACTAACGTCACAATCTTCTGGATTCTTTATTCCTATGGATAATTCAACTGCAATAAGGTAATCACAGCACTCAGCCTAGAGCTGAGGAACAACTCTATTGGAAGAGTTGAGGGGCAAAAGTCAAATATTAGAGGAGTTTGCAAAACCGGTAAACTGTGGGACAGCTTACCTTTTAGATTGACCAACCTCTATATAAACTACACCTACAGTTGGGATGGTGGATTATAATGAACTCATTTGTAAATATCTACTACCTATAGAACCCCTTAAAATGTTCATTGTTTAATCAACGTGTAAATGTTGACAGTGGGGTAGACCGATGTTTCTCAACTCCAGTCCTCAAGTACCCCTAACAGGTCATGTTTTCAGGCTTTCCATTATTCCATTATTTTGCACAAGTGATTTGATCAGTTTCACTGCCTTAGTAATTACCACAGCCGTTTCATCTGAGGGAAATCCTGAAAACATCACCTGTTGGGGGTACTTGAGGACTAGAGTTGAGAAACATTATGGTAGACCTACTAAAGCTGGTGCACTCAGAATCTGGTGCAGCCGTGCATAGTAGGCAATCAGTTATAACCTCAGCTTGTTCCACTAGGCTTTGGCAATAAAACCTGGAAGCTGATTGGCTTCTATGCAGAAGTGAACCTGATCTTGCACTCTTCATTCAGCTTTAGTAAATAAAATGTGTATTAAGTTTCATATATATATATATATATATATATATATATATATATATATATATACACTGTGATGCAGGAAGATTTCCTTCATACAGTTTAGACTGTTGGTACAGTTTAATCTAATCTAATCGGACAATGACCATAGATGAATCATGTACAGTGTAAATGTATGATAGGGAGTACAATCTTTGTAAGCATTTTAACACATCAGCTTAGCCTATCTGCCCTGTAATTCTGCACATATTGAAGCACTCTGGGGAAATTAGGTACAAGTTATTGCCAAGGGAGAAAAAGTCACTTCACAACAGGAACTATGACATTTCCTGAATTGGCTCTATTCCCTCATCACACAAGGACTACACGGATTTCCTTGTCCTTAAGTAAGTTAAACAATTACAGAACATACAGGGCGAGCACAGGCACAAGTAAACAGAAACACACATCTGGTTACTGTACGTGGGGAAGTCTGGGAAAGCAGATACTGTACAACAGATGTGGCTATGACACTTGTATGTTTGTATGAGCAGGTGATCTAATACAGCAAAATGCAAAGAACATACCTGTTGACTTTTTCAAATTTCCAAGGACAGAATTCTTAGTTGAGGTTTTATTTAACCACAATGCTGCCTCAGAAGACCACTAATTCTGTTCTAGCATTTTTGCTTATTCACTTGTAAAAAAGTTACTTTAGTCATTTAAATGTTGCCTACTAAAGACTGTTGCCAAGGATTAATTACTACTATACTATCTATACTAAAGTCAGCAAAAAAAAAAATACTACTGCTTATGGGAACTCAATGATCCCAACAGTCAGAAACGTGCAACCCCCCCAAAAAAAAAAAAAAAAGACAGCCAAGCATTTTTAAAGCTTGTGACAAATTCCT
>BLSH010485886.1:496473-526273 GCA_018402905.1 Glandirana rugosa | reverse complement strand
CAAGAATAGTGCCTTGGACACTGTCTCTGTGCGGCGATCGGCCGCTTCCTTAAAGGAAGGAGACCCCTCCAAGGGAATGGTGGTTGCTTTATTTACCCGCGCCACTGCGGGGTCCACCACCGGAGAGGCCCATCTCTTAGTAAAGCTTTCCTCAAAGGGGTAGCGCACCGCAAAGCCCTTAGGCAAAGTAAAAGAACTTGGTGGTTTACGCCACTCTTTAAACACCGCCTGCTCAAATAATGGGTCATAAGGGTAAGCCCTAGGGGCCCTAGGCGGTTTAAGTGGGCCACAAACATAAGCGGACTCATGCGACTCTCCAGCTGGATCAAGACGCATGGACTTGCGGATATCAGTGATCAGTGCCTCCACTATCGCCTTATCACGCAAAGACAGAGTTTCTTGACTCTCCTCATGCTCGGAGGGTGGTTCACCCTCTGAGAGATCCACAGGTGTGACCAATGATGCGCCATCCAGATCTGAATCCTCCCCGGAGGAAAGAGGGGGTGGTGGGCGTTTTTGAGGAACCCTTGGCACGTGTACCTCTGCCCTGGGAAAGAACTCCCCAAACACTGCCCTCAGCTGTTCCAAAGACACTAGCGTTCCTGGGGTGGATTGTAGATCCGCAGGTACTCCTGCCATAGTATTGCCGTCCTCTGACATTACAGGCTTCCGGCACCCCCACTGTGTAACCACCACCTCAACTCCACCAATCAACCAGGGGGACCCGGGAGGATTGCCCACACCGCTACCAGCACCCAGGAAGGGCCAGCTATACTTGCTGTTTTGATGCCTCAGCACTCCGATCGAAAGAGCAACTGCCCAAAAACTACTGCACGCCAGGAGCTTGCTGCTGTGTGTGTGTCAGCCACGCTGTATAAGCGAAAACTGGAAGCCACTTCCTGTTTTTAAGCACTTCCTGTATCCAGCCTGCACTTCCTAGAGCTACCACCGGAGGCCGCCAGACCGCAGGTTGAGAACCGCATGGTTTCACAAACAAATGGACGCTGCCATTACACCGCGTGGTCGGCCACGAACGAGCGGTGCTCTAACCTCAATGGCGGTGCCCCGCCGAACACAGCGATCCCAACGGTCGGTGCAGAGTCGAACGGTCAGTGCAACAGTGCCGTACTGCGGCTGGGGGGAGTGGGAGGGGGTAGGGGGGGGAACGGAGGCTTAACCTCACAAGGGTATTACCCCAAAAATGTCCCTCTACTGAGCCCCCACCGGTCGGCTTACCACCAAAAGCTGCCCAAATGCCCACTCTCCACGCCCTAAGGCGGCAGAGGGGTCCACTCACCAATCCTCGACGGGCGCAGCGGTAGCCACCGGAGCAGACTTACCATCCCCTAGGGGAGGCATGCTGCTGGCCAGGCCCTTTTGACAGGCGTACCTAGTCACTGGGCTCTAGTGGGGTTTAGCCACTGGCCGCCCGCACGGAACGGGCTCTATGCGGTGGTCACCCCGAAGGGCGGTCGCATAGTGTCGGCCGGCCTGGGGAAAGATTTGGATTCGAGATATCCTCTATACCACCAGCCAGCTTCTTGATAGCAGTCTTCATCAGATGATTCTTTCAGGAGACCGCAGCTCCCAAAGGGAACCAGGTCTACTCCTTGCACTAGGCAAAAGAAAACTGATGTGCTATGCAGAGCAGGGGGATTATATGCTGAGGTGAGGACGGCCCCCTGGGAGGGGCCAACCTACGCTTTTGTTTGTTTTTGCCTAGTCTACTCCTAGTAGGATGAGCATAACCCCATGTGTCATAAGAAGGCTGTGTCTGTCAGTGAACAGAAGAGAAAAAGGCTTTGGCCAAAATGTGTTAGCATTTTAATGATGTTGCAATTGCTGTAAGTGCTCAAATAAAGTTTAATAACAGAGAAGCTTTCGGGTCGTTTGCTTTTTGATCTTATGGCATTACTCATTGTATTGACTGCTATTGTCAGCACATTATGTGCATTTTGTTTGTGTTTTTTTAGTTAAAGTTTATACAGAGAGCACTATGGGTCCACTTTTTTGCCTTACATACGCCCAATATCTATATGAGCGATGAATGTGGAGACAGGGAGAGCGGTGATTATCCAATGCCTGCACATATCCAGAGGATGGTGTTAAAAGACATCGGATTATTAGATTCCAGCAACAACCTAGTGGGTGTTATAAAGTGTTGTTTGACCTCATTATTTCTTGCGAGGTCAAAGCTGGAGGAGAGTATTTAATTATCACATATGGTGGATGCACGCATGGCTCATTTGTCTCAAGATCTGGAATATATTTTTCCACATTTGTCACAGTGGTGACTGGTAGCACTTTTTATATATGAACCATTTTTATGAAGGTTGCACTACATTATGTATATAGTTAGGACCCTCTCAGCCTACTCTCCTCCAATGATTAGACTTGTGCTGACTCTCTCTCTCCCCCGCCCCCCTCCCCCACAGACAGCCATTCACTAGGAGGACAAGTGTGCTGGTTTTTCCTCCCCTAACTCTCTGAGTTCCTTATGCAGCTGATAACAGAAAGTATGCGATCATTTATAAAAAAAAAAAAAAAAAAAAAAAGAGAATATATATATTTGTACTCGGATTCTTGAACGGACCTGGATGATAAAACAACTATAAGTGAGACAGTGACCTGAGGTGTGCCGTGGTCACGAGGTTAGTATGCCTAAAAGGGGGCATACCCAGTAACGAGAGAAAGGAATCTTGAAAAAGAGGGGCAAGGGTGGGTGGGGAAAGTCTCGCAAATACGAGCGAGCCATGAAGTAGGAAGGAGGCTGGGTTTATATGACCCAGACTCCTCGTACAAATGCAGGCTGACCTGCGGTCAAGCCTTACTATTTGTACTCGGATTCTTGAACGGACCTGGATGATAAAACAACTATAAGTGAATAATTTGGGGAAGACGCGCTGACGTCACTGCCATTGAGTGTTTGAAGTCTACAGCCGGCCGGCTTAATGTTCTTGGACGCCCTTGTTGTTTTTATCTGATGTAAGTGCAATACTTTTATTTTATTAAATCCACTGAAAGGGTATCACACTATCAGTACCTTCTCTTTCTTTGGGTGCCGTGGTGAGTTTACCTGGGGGTGTAAAGAACCTTATTGGACTGCTATCCTACCAACGCCGGGAGGCGGATCCGGTTAGCCCTTTCCACTACCTCTGTGGTTCACCCAAGCCAACTCTGCTACATCAGGACCCCAAGATTGTCGTATTTATCCCCAGGGGGGACCCGGGCTGGGGTACAGCCAAAGCGCTTATGCGCTTACCTCTGGTAAGCAGTTATTAGATGTGAGGTGGAGGTATCACTACTGAATTTGAACTATCACACGGTGGTCTATATCTGTGAAGATACATCTACATCTCTACTTTCATCTACACCATTTATGTTTATGTGGACTGTATGATTTACATGTATTTATGGGATGCATGCTATATGTATCTACCTACCGTCATTTTAGCGCAACCTGTTTATAAAATAGTGTGTTTGTAGTACATGGTTAGTACTGTTTGGTTGCAGCTGTGGTTGCTTAGTGCTTTTACATAGTCTAGCGCGGTGTTATCCTCCTTTGTATTGCATGTTCAACTATAAGTGAGACAGTGACCTGAGGTGTGCAGTGGTCACGAGGTTAGTATGCCTAAAAGGGGGCAAAAATTAAACAAGTAGGATGCCAGAAATGTATAGTTTATTAAAGACAAAGTTTATGCATTATTCCACCAGCTGGGCACATGCCCGTGACATTTCCACAAATGGTTCAGGAATGTATCTGGTATGTATCTGGTATAGCAAAAAGAATTCCACCTGCCTAATCTCCTAATAATGTGAGCCGTGAAGCAGCCAAGACAGCTCCGATCCTGAACGAATGACCTGAGTATTGTTTGGGGTTCACGTCCAGCCTTGCTAACAAAATGCGGAAGTGTTTAACGAACTGAGTAGTTGAAAGGGGAGATCTAGGAAAAGGCAGCAGTGGGCTATCTCCAGAAACCCCCGCTAGGAGTGACATTAGGTCATCCAAAACTTTAACTGGACACCAAGCCATGCCGGTCTCGAAATAACGAATGGTGGTGCCCGCCCCCAGTTGTTGAGTCTTACTTGGCCCTACGTGTAATCTGAAATGGTCTTGATGTCTTGTTAACTGCTTGAATGACAATGGACGAGATAGGGTACCTGAAACTGTAAACTCGCTGGGTCTCAGAAACCCATAAAAAGCTAGGTACATGGCTGCTTTCATAACCATGCTGGCTTGATAGCCAAAAGGTGCATTGGAAAGCATGTCGGACATGCTTCGGAACAACTGCCCTGAAACCGGGAGCCTGCATGTCGTAGCCGGTGGGTGGTTTCTCTGAATTCCTTTGAGAATGGCTTTAATTGGATGAGCAGAAAACAAGGACGGTGTGTTAGGTTGTTGCAAGGAAATGAAATGCTGAATTCCAGCTAGGTAGGTCTTGATGGTGCTGTGTGATAATTTTAATGTAAAGTGGCAAAAAGAAATGAACGCCAAAATGTATTGCACGCAGAACTGGTCGGGTTGAGGGTGCTGGATGGAAAAGGACTTAAATGCCTGCCATGCAGTGTTGTAAGCCTTCTTCGTACTGGCTGAAAGGGAATCTGAGATTAGCCTTCTGGCGCCCACCTGAAGTGAACTCAATCCATCCGGAGCAAGCAATGATTCGGGCATGGGGTGGCACAATCTGCCTCCGGGACCTGTTTGAAAAATAAGGGGAAATTGAACCTAGATAAGGCATCGGCCGCAACATTGTCACTGCCTCTCAGAAAAATACAATGGATATGGAAATTCCCCAGCAAAGAGAGCCAGGTCAACCTGCGCAGAAAGGACATGATCACCAAGGAATTAGACCTGCCTTTATTGATTATCTCTACCGCTGAGATGTCTGAGATGAAAGTAACTGTGTGTCCTGTCCACAAATGTCCCCAAACCTGGGCAGCAGCCACTATAGGGTAAATCTCAAACAACGAAGACGCCTTATGAAAACCTGGGATGGACCAAACCTTCTCAGGCCACGGGCCTGCCAACCAATGGGTCCCAAATATAGCAGCGAAACCCCTGGAGGCTGCTGCATCCGAAACCACCGGGATAAACATTGAGATGCCATTCCAATGACGCAAAAAGCGGTCCCACATGCTGAGATCTGCCAAGGCTGCTGCATTCAGCCTGATGCAAGAATCAGAATCCGGAGCTGAGGGCAACAGTGCCAATAGCCTGGACACAAACGCTCTACCTTGGGGAATGATCCTCATGGCAAAATGCAGCATACCCAAGAGGGATTGCAACTCACATCTAGAACATGCTTGGGAAATCGCAAAAGCATGAATGCGTTCCCTAATTCTGGATAACTTATCAGCTGGTAAGCTGGCCTGCATCAGCTGGGTATCCAGCCCAGAAAAACTAAACCTTTGACTGGCCCCTCCACCTTTTTCTCAGCCAATGGGACACCGAGTGTTCCAAAAACGGAGATCAACTTTCCCAAATCTGAGGGGGCTGCCTTGGCACCTTCAATCAGTAAAAAATCATCCAAGTAATGAATGACCTCCTGACAACCCTCCTGGTGTGACAAGATCCAGCTGAGGGCCTGAGCGAAGGTGTCAAACAGCCAGGGGCTACTCTTAGAACCAAAAGTGAGTTTTGTAGCAAAATAATACTGATCCCTCCACTTTATCCCATGCCATTGGCACAGTGCGGGGAGGATTGGTAGTAACTTGAAAGCGTCAAATATCGGATTTGGAAAGCCAGGCCCCTGTACCCAGTCTGATAATGCATTGAATGGCCTGATCCACGGATGCATATTTGAGCAAGAACTCAGAAGGGATCAAGGAGTTCAAGCTAGGTACCTGGGAAGAATGACGGGCAGACAAATCATAAATTAGACAAAGTTTATTATTGAATTTCCCCTTGACCACACCAATAGGACTGACCCTCCAGTTGACAAAAGGGGGCACTGAAAAAGGCCCAATGACAAAACCTGTCGACCTCGGCTTGAAGTAATGAGTCGACAGCCTCCATGTTAGCACTAGCTGATAGCAAGTTGGGGCACTCAAAATTCTGCTGCGGAAGGGCGATGAAACCTGTGTGGAAGCCCAGTGCAAGCCCATTGACCAAGAACTCCCTGACTGGGGGTGAAGGGTGATCGGCCAACCAGGTTCTTAACAAAGGGACGTTTACCCGGCTTAGTCATGAACCTGTCGGTTTCCTCAACGAGCATGCCGACTTGGGGTGAGCTCTAAAACAGCTGACACAGATGTGAAGGAGCCGACACTGGTTATAATTACAAGACCCCAGATTGTAATTGTTACAAATTTGTGCTTTGCCCAAATAATGGATGGGCCGACCCAACTTGTCGACCTGATTAGAACTACTGGGGACCGAGGACCCGCTGGGGCCATGTTTGAGCATGCCAGGTAGCATTAAAGATTCTGAATTGGGACACCAGGAGGTGGTGTGCGCTGAAGATTGGCAACTAGCACAGACCAGCGCCCTGAGCCCCGCGAAATGCCTGCAAAATAATTCAGTATCCATGTTGCCCCAAAACATGGTCACCTGATATTGACTGAACATGGCAGCTGCCTTGGCCGAAAAAGAGCAGTGGTAGCCATAGAAACTAGTACCACCGTACTTGTGCCCGAGCTCTACTACCACGTATAAATAAAGCTCTAATTCCTCCCTCCTAGATGGCTGAACCGAGCAGATCACGTCCCTGAATATACTGAAGGCTAGCAAAAATTCTGGGATAGATAGCTTGCGGGAGAGCCTATGATCCCTGGACTTGACTACCACGGATACGTCCCCGCAAGCATAGGCACGGTTGTCGGCTACATCATGAGCTGCGATTAAAAGAGGCAAGGTTGACATCTTTCCCTTCGAGTATGTCCTTCTTAATGTTAGCGGGAATTAAATGAGCGGGAGTCACGGAGGGAGAGCCCCAACAGGTCCTGCTGCTGCCGGGCCCAGGCCAGGCACCACTGGGGTATCCAGAACCCAGACCGTCACTGGTGTGGTAGCTACCACTGGGGCTATGGTTGGCCGATTTTCCAGAGCTGTAACTCTGTCTCTCAACTCTTGTCCAGATGTGACCAATGAACTCAAAGTCGCATAAATCCGTGCCAAGGAAGATGCAACCGAGCGCAGGGTCACTTGTTCAGCATCAGATCCAGGGAAACAATAGTCTGAAAAGTTCAGCCTTTCGAGCGGAAGCCGGATAAGAAATGCCCCTCAAGTGTAGTTCGGCCATCAGCTTAGGGATGGTCCAGGATCTCAAGGACGATGGTCCCCCATGATCCGAGCTCCTTGATGGGGATGGAGGGTTGGATACATAATCCCTTATGTCCCGGCTTGAGACATGACCTACGTAACCAAGTAAAGCAAAAAGTATTTATGACCGTGAAATGACTTAACCGCTTAATAAGTGTACTCCACCCCTGTGCTTGTGAGGGATGTGAACAAGGTGACTAGGGCTGGTTCAAGTCGCCGGGGCGTCGGCAGGCGAAGCAAATTCTCGGACCTGTGAGTGCCTGAAAACGTGTCAGGCGTCGTGAAGTGAACCGAGAAATTACATGAGTGGATGTGTGACACACAAAAGTGCAGACTTGCCACCGTGATGAGACAACTGGCGCTCGACTCAATCTGAGAAGCTGGTACGTGACGTATGCGATGAAAAACCGTGAAATGCCAACCTATGCCGAGCTACGGCGGGATGTGAGCGAGGAACAGAACTTGTACCTACCCAATCTAGGCACCCAAAAACTCCTGGAAATAACTTGTCCACGTCCTGGTCAAAAACTAGAGAAAAAAAAAGGGGGGAACATAACCGCTGAAACCCGATTTGCTGAAATAACAGGTCCCCTCCCGCCCCGGGACCAGCCACCCCACCTACCAAATACTTACTGAGCTCGCTATGCAAGTACCTGTGGCAGCGGCCTTCCTACTCACAGTGAACAGGAAACTAAGGGAAGAAAAACAAAAGGAAGAGGCTACTACCCGTGAAATGATGGAAGAAATGCGACCCCTGATAAAAGAAATTGAAGAAATGAGAATCGACCTACTTTGGCATTCGGCAATCTTGCGACCGCCTGAGAATGGAAATGCGTTTCCCGATTGAAATGAAGAGCTGCTCCTTCCTCCGTGGCCCTGCGGGGGGCGGAAGGAGAGCCTGACATGACAAAGAAATGCGACCCGATAAACGAAATGGCAGAAATGAGAATCGGCCTGCTTCGGCGTGCGGCAATCTTGCGACCGCCTAAGAATGGAAATGCGTTTTTTTTTTCCCAACAGAAATGATGAGCTGCCCCTTCCTCCATGGCCCTCCTATGAATGTGTGATGCCCCAAGGCTGGTGCCCCCCCCCGGGGGGCTGATCATGCCCAACGTAGCCACCCGATTTGCAGACCGGGCCCCCCCAATTACCCAGACCGGCGGAGCGGAGGTACCCGGCGGGACAACGGCCCGTGCCTCCTCTGCCGGTATGTAACACAAGTGATCCCAACGCAGGGGCTCTTGGCCCGACTTACCCAGCCCCCGTGCAGATCTCCCTGAGCTATCCCCCGTCTAGCTCTTGTGGCGAGGAGTGAAACCGGAAGTGACAACGCAACGAGAAGACCTCCCGGACAAAGAAAGTCTCGCAGATACGAGCGAGCCGTGAGGTAGGAAGGAGGCTGGGTTTATATGACCCAGACTCCTCCTACAATGCATACTATTTATAATTTTTTTATACATATATGCAAATGTTTTGTCTTATTTCTACTTTACACTAAATGGGTTGTTTTACAAGGCGAGATGAACTGTACAGTACAGGACAAAGGTTGTGTATTTATTGACCCTGGAACATCACCAAGCAATGAATGAGAAGTGTAGGCAACAGCTAGACAAACAGAACTGTGCCAACAAGCCCAACAACAAAAAATGTCAACAGACTCAGTTTTAGAGTGCCACTGGAAGAACCTTGTGGCCAAAAGCCAAATCCACAGAAAACTGGACGTCCACCTGGAAATCTCTGAAAAAGGTATGCACAGACGATTAGATGGTGGCTGTACTAAACTGGGCTACAGAGTCTTGGTGCCAGAATGCCCAAGAAACACTCACTGACCTGGTAAACTGAGCATGTAGAAGTGCAGGAGAAGGTATTGAGTGTGGGCTCTAATGAAGGGTTGTTTTATCCAGCTAGTGATGGTTGACTTTTAAGCAGGATGTCCCTTGCAAGGTCCTGAGGGTAGGATAAATCGGGAACCATCTTCCGTAAAAAAAAGCTGTTGCTTTGAGATGGGCCCTGTTGTTTCTGACTACATCCAAGCAAGAAATGCAACTTTTTTTGGTGCTTTGGAGTAGGGCACAAAGATGGAAGGACTAGGTCTTTGCTGAGGTGGAGGACTGATACCATCTTAGGAAGAAAGGATGGTCTTGGGCACAAGATAACCTTGTCTTTACGAAGAATGAGTAATGCCTCCTTACGAGAGCCTCTTGCTCACATATACACTTCTAACAGACATGACACCAACCAAGAAGTCTATGACAGCAACCAATAAGGCCACGTTGTAGGACAGATCATCTAATGGAATTCCCCTTATGAGTTCAAATGGTGGTTTTGGCAGATCAGAGATAACCTAGTTGAGGTCCCAAGGAAGCACAGGGTGCTGCAAAGTGAGACTGATCAGAGGTACTGTACACTTTGGATAAAGTTTTGACAAGGGAGAGCAAGGCCAGAGGTTTTTGAAAGAGAACAGACAAGGCTGACACCTGTCTCTTCAGGGTGTTTAAGGCTGTCAGGGATCCAGACGAGCGTTGTGATCGCGCACACGGATTCAAACGAAGGTTCCCACGACAGCTCGGAGGCGCGCACATGTACGCATGCGCAGGGATGTTGTTAGGGCACCAATAGCAGGAGGACTCTAGGACCCAGAATCCGTCAGAGCAGGAGGGCTCTAGGACTCAGCACCTCTGCCAGCACATCACATGGGCCTTTATAAGGAAGTCAGACTTTGGCTGAAGTTCTGTCTGATCTGCAGCTTGTCAGTACCTGTACCTGCTTACTCGTTATCTGCTACCTTATCTGTTACCTGATTGACCTAGCTTGTTTGGACCACTCTGCCTTCTCCTATCCTGACCCGACTTGTTTTGGACCCTGCTTACTTCTGCCTGCCTGATACCCATTACTGAACCCAGCTTGCCTCTGACCATTCTTCGCCTACCGATTCTGCTGCTTCGTTCACCTGTGATTGACCCGGCTTGTCTGACCATCCTCCTGCCTGTTCCAACAGTCAGCTGTCTGCTGTCCTGTGCTCTGCATCCAGCTCCTGTTCCTGTTTTCCAGCTGTCTGCTGTCTGTTACCAGCTCCACTCCAGCATCCAGTATCCTGCTGTTTGCCAGAGGCCCTCCTACCTCGCTGTACTCACGAGACCACTGTTCCCAATCCAGTGGGCTCTGAGTCAGAGCTGTATGAGAGGTCTCCTCCTACAAGAGACAGGCTCCACTCTCTCAGGTACGCGGTTCATTACAAAGGCCAAGTTCTGGTTAAGTCTTGATTGTAGAAAGACCATAATGAGGCACAAAGTAATCTCTAGGACTGAAGTGTCTGTTCACACCAGGCAAAAAAGTATTTCCAGGTACAATAAAATAATTTTCTGGAAGTGGCTTTACTTGCATTCAGAAGGTCAGAATGACAGACTTCATAGATCTCTCTCTCTCTTAAGACCGGAGGCTTTAAAAGCTGATGATGAAAAATGATTAAAGCAAGTGAGTGAGAAGCAGGATAGAACAGAGATCACTGAGACAGCAGATCTGGCCTGTTAGGAAAAGGCCAGCGGCCACCCCCTAGTAGTCTAACTCTGTGTACCAGGTTCTTCTGGGCCAGTAGGGTGCAATGAGAATCACATATTTCTTCCCCTGCTTCTTTCTTTTCAGGAGTAGGTGAGGTAGAATTCACATTGGAGGGAAGGCCTAGATTAGCCAAAATTGAGATCAGGGTATTACCAAGGAGGACAGTGCTAGAAGATCCTTGGTTCGGGCCACAGAGGCAACTAGTTAAATCTGGAGGCCAGGATATCCATGTCTGGGGTTTCCCATCTCTGACATATTAGGTTGAAGATGTTGGGGTGAAAATTCCCCTTGGTCAAAGCAGTGATGGCTGAGGTAATCCACCTCCCAGTTTTCCACTCCTGGAATATAGACAGTGGAGATTGGTGGGCAGGGTTTCTCCACCCATAAGATGATCTGGCTTGCTTCCTTCCTTCATGGACTCCTGGTGCCCCCTTGATGGTTGAAATAGGCCAAAGCTGCGGTGTTGTCTGTACCTTGACTGGGTGTCCTTGCAGAAGGGGGACCCCAGTGATGCAGAGTCATGCTTATTGTTTTGAGCTCCATGTTGTTGATGGGGAGCTTGGCTTCATCCAATGGCCATGTTCCCCGAACCATGAGGGACTGGAAGACTCCTGAAAGACTGGCATCTGTCATTATCACTTTCCAGTGAGAAGGAAAGAAAGATTTCCCCATTGTCAACACTGGGCTTGAAAGCTAAGAAATGTTATGCCTGGCTGCAGGGGAGCATAGGTAGATTAGGAGCCTTAACATGCTTGCCCCAGGTCAGAAAAATGTTGTGTTGGAGTGATCTAGAATGAAATTGGGCGAATGAAACAAAGGAGGAGGATACCAAGAAGCATGGAGCTCTCATGGGGAATCTGTTGCCTCAATTTGAGGATCCCTGAGAGCATTTTTTTTTTTTAAATTAACACTTGCAATCACTTTAAGCTGACCAACTTTGAGCCACACGATTCTGTTATGGTCACTACAGATTAGAGACAATTTGTTTCACTACTTGTTCTGGGGCATTCACACAAAAGAGCAGAAAATGAGATAATGCTGCAATTGTTCAGATAGGGCACAGTCCTGGCATATAGGATCTTGTTCATTGCCCTAGTCCAGTTAGCTGTGGTTTGACAGACAGAAATTGCAATGATAGCTGGTTGCAGAGTTGAGCCTGCAAGTGTATATACAGCCTTTAACAGCATCTCAAACTCCCTATCAGCAGAATCTTTGAATGAAGGAACATCTTCAAGTGGTACAGTGAGTTCTTTAACCTGTTCCCGACCTTCTCATGGACATTTAGTGCTGCAGAGTGGCAGCGCCCCGCAAATCGACGTATTTAAACTGTAGCTCGCGCATGCACGGCCAGCGGGAGCACGCCGCCGATGGCACGCTCTAACGCCCGCCGCACTCTGCAGGAGTGTGCCCGCAGCTCGGGGGGGGGACCCAATCTCCACCAGCGAGCCATGATTGCTTCCCACGGGAGAAAAACGGGGAACCGTTGATGTAAACACAGCGATTCCCCGCGCTGTCAGGCAGCATCTAAGCGATCTACTGATCCCTTATGCGCCTGACAGCCCAGCCCCCTCACAGTTAGAACACGCCTAGGGAACACAGTTAACCCCTTTACTGCGCCCCCAGGTCAACCCCCCTTCACTGCCAATGACATTTATACAGTAATCAGTGGATATTTAAATTTCTGATCGCTGTATAAATTTCATTGGTCCCATAAAAAGTGTCAAAAATGACGGACACATCTGCCCCAATATCAAAGTCCCGATAAAAAAAAAAAAATTGTAAAAACGCCAGAAATTAATTCTCATGGTTTGTAAACTCGTCAACTTTTGTGTAAACGCTGTTTACAATTTTTTGTTACCAAAAATATAAGGAAGAATATAAAATATGCCAAAACCGATGAATAAAAAAATCTTTTTTTTTTTTTTTTTTTTGGATTTGAATTTTAGCAAAAAGTAAGAAATATTGTTTTTTTTGCAAATAGCGGTGATCAGAAATGACGAAAAGGTGATCAAATACCACCAAAAGAAAGCTCTATTTGTTGGAAAAAAAGGACGCAAATTTTGTTTGGTTACAACGCACATGACCGCACAATTGTCAGTTAAAGCGACGCAATGCCGAATCACAGAAAGTGCTCTGGTCCTAAAATGGGAAATCCTTGCGGGGCTGAAGTGGTTAACTGGTTCCCCCTCAGCCTATTGTAGAATAATGCTGGGGCCAGCCTCTCGTTGATCCGGGTGGACTTCCTATGACGTCCTCCGGGATCGCTCTGGACACAGCGGATGACTGATCACTGTACCGACCAGCTGCTGGTACCAGGTTACCACTGCAACCAATCACAGCAGGTCACATGACAGTTGTAAACAATGGATTGCTTCCTTTAAAACCATCCATTGTGTTGCTAGCTGTGATTGGTCACGGTGATCACATGGTACAAACTTGACCAATCACGGCCCATCTGTGCCATGTGATCAGCTGTGGCTAATCACAGTAAAACAAACTATTATGAAATAATGTGTAAAAAAAGAAAAAAAAAATACTGATCACTTCTCCAGAGTAGTACAATGTTACTATGGTACCATTATATTGCTCTGGTCAAAAGTTTTTTGTTTTTTTTATACTGTCAACAGCCAACGTCCCTGATCACCGTCACACCCATTACATGATGCAGCAGGACTGCACTGGTGACCATATGTAAAAGAAAAAAATAATTTCTGAATTTTCCACAAAATTATGAAAAAAAAAAAATACAGCTTCAAAAAAACTCGCCAAGCCTTTTACCAAATACCTTGAAATCTCTAAAGTGTACATTCCAAAAAGGGGTCATTTGAAGGATAACTGTACTGTACTGACATTTTTGGGCCTCAAGAAATGAGACCATCAGTACATCAGGAGAGATCAATTTTCAGATATATACCATAGTTTGTGGACTCTTACTTTCCTACAGACTAAATAATAGACACAGAATTGGGTTATTTTCACAAAAGAAATATAGCAGAAAACATTTTGGCCTAAATTCATGAAGATTATTTATTTGCAAAATGTTATTTAGCAAAAAATAAAACATACCTGTGAACAAAATGATAAAAATTTAGTTTGGGTACAGTGCTGCATGAGTGCACAATTGTCATTCAAAATGTGACAGCACTGAAAGCTGAAAATTGGCTTGGGCAGGAAGGTCGTAAAAGTGCCTGGTATTGAAGTGGTTAAAGTGGTAGTAAAGTCAATATGTTTATTTTTACCTATAGGTATGCCTATAACAAGGCTTACCTGTAGGTACTGTATATAGCTATCAAACTTGCACAGTTTAAGGAGATATTTACTTAACCACTTGACCACTGGGCACTTAAACCCCCTTAACAACCAGACCAGTTTTCAGCTTCCACTGCTCTCACATTTTGAATGACAATTACTCAGTCATCCAACACTGTACCCATATGAAATTTGTGTCCTTTTTTTCACACAAATAGAGCTTTCTTTTGGCGGTATTTAATCACCGCTGGGTTTTTTATTTTTTTCGCTATAATTAAAAAAAGGACCGAAAATGTTGTAAAAAAATGAAATTTTCTTTGTTTCGGTTATAAAATTGTGCAAATTAGTAATTTTTCTTCATAAATTTTGGCCAAAATTTATACTGCTACATATCTTTGGTAAAAAAAAACAAAACAAATGAGTGTATATTATTTGGTCTTTGTGAAGGTTATAGAGTCTTCAAGCTATGGTGCCAATAACTGAATATTGATCACACCTGATGTACTGACGGCCTCATTTCATTTCTTGAGACCCTAACAAGCCAGGAAAGTACAAATACCCCCCAAATTACCCCTTTTGGGAAAGTAGACATTCCAAGGTATTTAGTAAGAGGTATAGTGAATTTTTTGAAGTTGTATTTTTTTCCCACAATTCTTTGCAAAATTAAGATTTTTTTTTCTTTTTTTTTCACAAAATTGTCATATGTTAACAGGTTATTTCTCACACCCAGCATATGCATACCACAAATTACACCCCGAAACACACTCTACTACTCCTGAGTATGACGATACCACCTGTGTGAGACTTTTAAACAGCCTGGCCACATACAGAGGCCCAACATGCAGGCAGCACCATCAAGCTTTCTAGGAGCATGAGTTACACATATAATTTCTTGACTACCTCTTGCACTTTTGAAGGTCCTGGAGCACCAGGACAATGCAAACGCCCATAAAATGACCCCATTTTGGAAAGCAAACACCCCAACGTATATTCTAGGAGGCATAATGAGCCTTTTGAACATGTCATTTTTTTTTTTAAGTTTTTGGAAAATGTGGAAAGAAAATGAAAACTTTTTTTTTTTTCTTTTACACAAAGTTGTCCATTTATACAATATTTCTAACACACAGCATGTACCTAGCAAAAATGACACCCCACAAAATATTTTGCTACTCCTCCCGAGTATGGCGATACCACATGTGACACTTTTACACAGCCTGACCACATACAGAGGCCCAACATGCAGGGAGCACCTTTAGGTGTTCTAGGGGCATACATTTCAAATCTAATTTGACTACCTTTTACACTATTGTGAGGCAGTGTGCTGGTATGGATAGGCACTGTAGTGGCACGGATAGGCAGTGTAGTGGCATGGATGGGCAGTGTAGTGGCATGGATGGGTCACAGATGAGAACTGATGTGGTATGGATGAGCATGAATGAGGCACAAATGAGCCGTGGATGGGGATGACTGAGCATGGATGGGGATGACTGAGCATGGATGGGGATGACCGAGCACAGATGGGGATGACCGAGCACGGATGGGGATGACCGAGCACGGATGGGGATGACCGAGCACGGATGGGGATGACCGAGCACGGATGGGGATGACCGAGCACGGATGGGGATGACTGAGCACGGATGGGGATGACTGAGCACGGATGGGGATGGATGAGCACGGATGGGATGACTGAGCATGAATGAAGATGGATGAGCACGGATGGGGATGGATGAGCACGGGTGGGCATGAATGAGCACGGATGGGGATGACTAAGCACGGGTGGGGATGACTAAGCACAGATGGGGATGACTAAGCACGGATGGGGATGACTAAGCACGGATGGGGATGACTGAGCACGGATGGGTGGGTGAGCATGGATGGGGTGAGGATGGCTGGGTGAGGATGGCTGGATGGGCGAGCATGGATGGATGGATGGGAGGCTGAGCATGAATGGGGTGAGGATGGCTGGGTGTGTGAGCATGGATGGGGTGAGGATGGCTGGGTGGGTGGTGGATGGAAGGTGGGGGGTGCAGCCTGTCCCCCACTGTCACTTAGCAGCGCTGTGGGCATTACCCATCGCCCACAGCGCTGCACACGTCCTCTCTCCCCCCTCTCTCCTCTCACGCTGCACCGATCGGTGCGGAGAGGAGAGAGAAAAGCCGGCGGAAGCGCTGGCTTGTTTGAATGTGATCGCTCCGTCATTTGACGGAGCGATCACGTGGTAAAAGGCTGCTCACAGCGGCCCTTCCAAGCAATCTGTGATGCACCCGGTGGTCCCGGATGTTCCCATGTGCACACAGGAAGCACGATTCTGGGAGGACGTCAATAGACACGCTCCCAAAATTAAGCAACTGCCCTGTAGCCATCATTTGGCTATGGCTGGTTGTTAGGTGGTTAAGCAGCAGCCGGTGATGTCACCGGTGAATGCGCCCTGAAAGAATGGCATACACGTGACATTTTTTCAGAGCCCTGTGCTGCGGGAGTGACGTCACTGCGGCATGGCCATTCATATGGCTGAAGTCCGCAAACCAGGAAGGAAGACTGGGTGAAGACGGAAGTGCTGTGACCCATGACAGCACGGTGCTGGAGGGCTTGGTTTTCAGGCAAGTCTCATAATTTGCTAGTATGCGTTGCCCTTTTTTTTTTTTTTTTTTGTTGCGGTTTACTACCACTTGAAGGCGGAGATGGCAGGATCAACTACCAGAACACAACACTTTTTAGTGAACTCTTTTTCCACTGGATAGAGCTGAGTGTAAATCTTTCGAATTGACCCAGTCATTGTAAAGTGCTCATTCTAATTGTTCATAAAGGGGGACTGTCTTTTTAGATTTATCAGGCCTCTCTGTACCCAAAGGGGCATGGCGATATGGAGATTCAAGTGCAAAAATGCCTAGGCTTTTGCGCACAGCAAAGTGAGCATTTACACCTTGGCAAGCATACTGCGTGAAGCTGCAACTTTAGGTCTATAGGAGCCCGGGAGTGAGAAATCTTCAATAGCCTCATATCGCCTCTTGGTCCTCTTCATTCCCTTCTATCTCCAACTCTTCAGGGCCAGGCAATTCAGGATCTAGCTCAAGTAGAGACAGTGGAGGAGCCTGAACAGAGATGATTGTATCAAAGTTAGCATGTTGTCCAGGGAGTTGTGACAAAATCTGCACCTATGTCACAATCAGATGCAGAGGCCAGTGTTAAATTGGAAGCATTGTCGCTCTCAGCGCACGTGCTGTACAGGCCTTCTGCACAGAGAAAGTTGACCTGAGTATTTGCTGTAGCACCATATTCCCCTGTGGGTTAATCATGGAATATAGTGCAGAATAGGGGAGGGGTGTCCATAAAAGAATATGTAGCAACCTAGGTACAGACCATCCCGTAACAAAGCCTTCAGGGCAAAAAGGACAGTAGGAAGCCCCTGAGTACTTTATCAGAGCTCTAGGCAGAAATGTTGGCAAAGTGTCTGACCTGTGGTGTGATGGAACACTTGGTCATTCAAAGGAGGCGAAGCTTTGAGTTATTACGTTTTAGTGCCAAGTTTGAAATGTTTATACTGTAAAGCAAATTCCAAACATTGCCTGGGTAGCGGTTAGAAATAAAGGGTGACCCTGGTCTTACCTGTCCACAACACAGGTCCCAATATAGGGTCTAGGCTTTGCCTTTCAAAGTGGGCATACCCCCGGAGGGATCTTCAGGATCTGGGTTCTATAGGAATGGGCCACGGCCCTGAACCTGTACAGCACTCTGTGGCTAACTACACACATTGCACAAAGTGCCGAGGCGAGTGTCTCCATGAAGGATCCAGTGCGCGAAGCAACATTACAAATTGTCTCCACAGCGTGGGGATCAGGGTATGGTTCTGAAGACTTTGCAAAGGCTGCACCTATCAGGATGCAGATTTGATTGACAAATCTGAAGATAAAATACATTTGTTAAGTGATTTTTCTGTAAGGGAGAAGGTCCATCACCTTAACCACTTCCCAACCAGTGCCGTAAATAGGCGGCGGCTGGTTTCGAGTGGCTGTACCTGGATATAGCCTGTAGCTACAGGCTATATACCGGTATCGTTTTTTTTAGAGTGGACAGTCGGCTATCCGGGGATAGCGACCAATCCGGCTCTGGAGCCGCTCACCATTATCCCAGGGGGCGGGAGGGGACATCCCCCCCTCTCGCAGCCTTCCGCCACTCTTCTCCGGCCTCCTGTCCCACCGGGAGACCGGAGTGATGATCCAGCGCCTCCGCCGACGAGGAGACCTGACAGAAGCCGGAATCGGCTCAGATCGGGTCTCCTTCAGCAAATTCCGGAAGGTCTTTTAGACCCCCCCAGCCCTCCAAAAAGTGTACCTGTCACCATATATTACTATCACAAGGGATGTTTACATTCCTTGTGATAGCAATAAAAGTGATCAGAATTTTTTTTTAAAGGAACAGTGCTAAAAATGTAAAGCGACACCGTCCCCGCGAGCTTGTGCAGAAAAGAAAACACATATGTAAGTCGCGGCCGCATATGAAAACAGTGTTCAAACCACACGTGAGGTATCGCAGCGATCTCCAGAGTGTGAGCAATAATTCTAGCAAAAGACCTCCTCTGTACCTCTAACCTGGTAACCGTTAAAAATGTTTAAATCGTCGCCCATGGAGATTTTTAAGTACCGGAATTTGTCGCCCTTCCGCAAGTGCGCACAATTTTCAACCGTGTCATGTATGGTATCTTTTTACTCGGCGTAACATCCTCTTTCACAATATACAAAAAATTGGGCTAACTTTACTGTGGTCTTATTTTTGAACTCAAAAAAGTGAAATTTTTCCAAAAAAATCGCGCTTGAAAGACCGCTGCGCAAATACCGTGTGACAAAAAGTATTGCAACTATGGCCATTTTATTCTCTAGGGTGTTTGAAAAAAAAAAAAAATTATATTATATATATATATATATATATATATATATATATATATATATATATATATATATATAATGTTTGGGGGTCCTAAGTAATTTTCTAGCAAAAAAAAATAACAGTTTTTAGCGTGTAACCAACAAATATAAAAAAAGGGGCCCGGTTGGTAAGTGGTTAAGATGCAAAAAAGCTGAGGACTCAGAGTGGGGTAGGGTTACAAGGGCATTCTCAAAGGTTTGCCAGTGTCTAATTACCCAAAAGGTACCATCCTACAACTCAAGGTGAATACTCAGCCCGTGTCCTTTACTGTACATTTAAGATAATACAACCCCAATTCCAAAAAATCTGAGACGCTGTGTAAAATCTACAACAGCAATAATTTGAAAATCGCATTAAATTCATATTGCATTCACAAAAGAAAATACAAAACATGGCAAATGTTTAAACTGAGAAAATGTACCATTTTAAGAAAAGAAGGTGGTGATTTTGAAATTGATGGCAGGAACACACGTCAAAAAAGTTAGGACAGGGCAACAAAAAGCTGACAAAATAAGTGGTACTAACAACGAAGAGCTGGAAAAACATTTTGCAACTAATTAGGTTAATTCCCAAAAGATCAGTAATATGATTGGGCATAAAAAGGCATCTGTGAATAGTTGTGTTTAAAAATTGTAGAACAATTTCAGAATAATGTTCTTCATTGTAAAATTGCAGAGACTTAAATTATATCCTCATCTACAGTGCATAATGCCATCAAAAGATTCAGAGAATCTGGAGAAATCTCTGTGCAAGGAACAAGGCAAAGTGGAAAACGGTTCTGTGATCAGACAAATTGAAATTTGACATTCTTTTGGCAACCACGGGTACTGCATCCTGTGGACTAAAGAGCAGAGCTGGTTATCAATGCTCAGTTCAAAAACCTGCATCTGTGATGGTATGGGGGTGCATTAGTGCGTATGGAATGGACAGCTTGCATCAGTGGAAATGAAAAAGCACCATCAATCACCATGGTAAAAGATATATCCAGGTTTTACAGCAACATATTCTTCCATCCAGATGACATCTTTTCAGGGAAGGCCTTGAATATTTCAGCAGGACAATGCTAAACCACATACTGCACTTATGACAACAGCAAGGCTTCAGAATGAGTTCAGGTGCTTAGCTGACTTGCCTGCAGTCCAGACTTTTCACCAATAGAAAGCATTTGGCGCATCTTGAATTGAAAAATACAAAAAAGACCCAGGACTGTTGAACATTTAGAATCCTATATCAATGATAATTTAAAAAAACTGATTGCGCCAATAAAAATAATAATAATAATAGTGATAATGATACATCTAAGTGCTAAAATAACAGTGTAAATGCATAAGTGATTAAGGGGGTTCAATTCCAACCTCCCCAGGGAGGCTGCTGTAATATCAGCAATAGGCCGTAATAGATGATATACAAAATTTCTGCGCCAACCCATCAACATCAGATATTGATAAAAATAAAATAGTGGTTTATATATAATTCAAGTGAACTTGCAAATCTTATTCAAATACAACACAAAGTCCATAAATGTCCATCAAAATGATAAAAGTCAGCTGTTGATATGATAAAGTGACGATAGTGCTCTTCAGTGAATTATATAAACAAGTGCAAAATAAGTGCAAAAAACGTGCCAGGTGCCAGGATCCCTCTTGTGTCCCCACTCACCAGAGCGAATGGACCCACTGCTTTTCAGTCAGCAGGTCAGATAGGCTAGAATTTAAACTGATGTCATTGTAATGAATGTTGCCTTACTTTTTGGGAGGGCATAATGCGGGGTGGGGACATGTTGTTAATGCCCCGTGTCCGCCCATGCCCTTTACTAATGGCCAGAAAGTAATTATTGTGGATTTTGAATAAGATTTGCAAGTTCACTTGAATTATATACAAACCACTATTTTATTTTTATCAATATCTGATGTTGATGGGTTGGCGCTGAAATTTTGTGTATCAGAATCCTATATCAGATAAGAAAGGGACAACATTCCTCTCCCACAACTCCAGCAAATAGTCTCCTCAGTTCCCGGGAATTTACAGAGGGTTGTTAAAGAGGGGATTCTACACCGTGGTTAACATGGCCCTGTCCCAACGCTGTTGCTGCCATCAATTTCATAATTACCTTATTTTTTTCTTATAATGGTACATTTTCTTAGTTTAAACATTTGATAGGTTTTCTATTGTGAATAAGATATGGGTTTATGAGATTTGCAAATCAGTGCATTCTGTTTTATGTAGATATCACACAGAATCCCAACTTTTTTGTAATTGGGGTTGTATAATATAACATACTACTAGTGAATTTTACCTAGTGAAATCTGTCCTTTAAAACTAAAAACTAAAAAGAGTCCTGCTCATTGGAACATCAGCAGAGTAATTACCATGCTTACGCAGTTTGGAAACGAGATTCAAATTGGCTTCTCCATCTTCATCTAGGAAGGATAGTGCTTTCACAATGATTGCCAAGGACAGGACTTTAATGTAGCTATTTTCTGTTCTTTTCAAATTAAATTTCTTCTGGGTCAAGTCCTGGCATTCTCCCACTGCATAAAACACAAACACTACTGTGCTGCCAAATACCAGTCTACCAGCCAGTTACAGACACGGCTGCCAACAGAGAGATAAACTGGAAAAAATCCACAGACACCAACAGCCTAGGAAAGATATATGACAAGCTTCTACAACTAGACTTTTTGTAATTCCTTTATTTATTTTATAATTTATAATGCATAAAATTGACAGACACATTACCAGTAAATACAGTGGATAGTGGATATTGGTAAAAGAGAATGCATTGTCATAAAAAAACATGAGAAAAATCAACATAAACAGCCAGTCATATAAAAACAAAGGCAAGTAATTGCCAAAAACATTGTGCAAAATTACGTTAAAACGCTACAGGAAGTATCACAGAGGTAAGAAAGGGGGGACTGAAGCAGACGCTGAAGACAGACTTTCCGAGACACCATGGGCCGAAATACGACAAATGGGGTTCTGCCGTCAAATTATATATAGACAGAGAAATATAAAAACAAGGGACTAATTAAAGGGCATGAGGGTGATACTGAGATACTAGTAGATAAGGGGTGAAGGAGGGTGGGGAGGGAAAAAAAGAGAAAAGGTAAAGGTAAAGTGAGGAAGGAAGAAATGAGCAGGGGAGCAGACAAGGGCCAAGCACGCTCTCCCGGGGAAAGTGAGAAGGGCCAGAACAGGGTTACACTCAAGAAAGCGTTGATAAAAACAAAATATTGCCATGGTCTCCATGTGTCTATTTCATGTTACGCAGAGTGGCTATGAGGTCCTCCATGTCTCGAAGTTTGTTCACTTTGGGGAATTAAAGTGAGAAAGTGTGAGGATTAACATCCTTCCACCGAAGTGGGATGCCAGCCTTAGCCACATTTAGCAGGTGAATGGTGAGGGATGCTTTGTATTTCTTGATAGATTTTCCCGAGAGGTGCAGCAAGCAAGCTGCAGGGTTATCATACAGATCCACGGAAGGGAGTTGTTTAATTATACCATTTACTTTTCGCTAAAATGGCTGGAGCTTCGGGCATTGCCAGACAATATAAAGGAAGGCGCCACTATCAATGTTGCAGTGCCAGCAACCACTGGGGATCAGAGGTGAGATGTGGTTGAGCTTGGTAGGAACCGGATATCATTGGTTGAGGAGCTTATAATTGATCTCTTGAATTCTGGTGGCCATAGAGGATTTTTGAGCAAAAATTAGAATTTTCTCCCTCTGTGCCATTGTGAAGGACACACCCAAGTCAGATTCCTATTTAGTGAAAACTAGGCTTTTTAAAGGCTATGTATGTTATGCTAAAGCCTCATACACACAACTAGTTTTTCTTTGTTTTACTCAGGAGGGACCTAAACAGATATCAAACAGACAAATGGTCTGTTTATGAATTGGTTATTAGGAGCCAACACCCGCCAGCATCCCAACAACCAGTGACTCATCTATGTTGTCAGCAGGGAATTCCCCGCTGACAACAGAATGTAAACAGCAGAGGGGGACAGTGTGTACAGCAAGAGAGGGGCAGTATTTACAGAGTGTGGAGGGTGTGTAGACAGAGGATCTGTCACTTGCCGGCAGGGGAGAGTGTCTACATTCTCAGTGCCCAACCACCCTGTTAGTTTCCCTTTGTTGGATCAGCATTGCAGGCTATAGCCTGCGATGCTGATCAGTATATTCTGACAACGTGGACGTCTCCCCACTGTCAGCATACAATAGGCTCAGTGGGGAGGATTCCCCCATCCACCTTAAGTGTTTAAAGGAGGGGAGGAATCAAGTCAATTTCTTTTCTTCAACACTTGGGTGAAACAAAAACAGTCAGTCTGTCATAGTCATCTATGGCTTGCCTAACAGTGCATTTGACATTGCAAATATGATACCAGTCAAACATTGTAGTAGTGTTATGGTATGGAGATGTTTTGGAGCCTCAGAACCAGGACAGCTTATCATATCTGATTAAACCATCAGTTATTCCTGTTAGCAGAAAATTCCAAGGAGAATGTTCAGTTTTACTTTCCTAAGGCTCCAGTGTATAAAGCATAATTATCTGAATTATTATTATGCTTCCCAAAAACACTCAAACAGAAACCGGCAAATATGATAAGGGGCCATAGATCATTTGTCCTGACACAAGCCAAGCTCTGGAATTCTAAACTGTGCCAACTGTGATTCTCATGATTGAAAGTTATCAGTACTGCTTTATACTGTATTAAAGTGAAAGCAACTATACTGAAAATTATAGACTCTGACCATTTAAATTATCTGAAAACTGCATAGAGCTTAGATAACTGACTACAACTACTTTCTCTTCCGAAACAGGCCATCTTTTGTGAGCATTCCTGTAGTGCTTAAATTTGAGACTCTGCGTGACATAAAGACAACAGAAAAGCCCAGGCATAAATGTAATGTGCCAGCACTCCTTTACACACATAGATAACGCTTCTCCCATTCCAAGAGTACAATAAATGGGAAGAAAGCCAAGCTGTAAGACAGTAGGGTTCTTATGAAGTCAGCCAGCATACAGTAATACACAGGATCTGCTTGTATAATCCGTGATTGTGATTCAATCTTTGCAGGTTACACCCATTATAACATCCGGTTCTAGTTTTCAGGATTAAGCTCACATAGAAGTTTTGTGGATATCTCTGTGGTTAGTATAGATGCACAAACACCATTAAAAGGGAAAGAGGGAAAAAAATCAATAGCTGCAGTTCAAAAATAGTAGCAAGCTCCTAGGGAGCTAGAAACACAATATTGTGTGGTTTTTCCAGATGAACACGTTTAAGCACTATTTAATTTTTGCAAAGCGCAGGTTTTTATTGCATGCAATTTATTTAAAACATACTTCAGCTGAATACTATTTAGACTATATGTTTATAGGATAGTCTTCAGAGATGGACAACAATTCACTGAAGAAAAAAAAAAGAACATGTATATTTAACTTGTATTAAATTTTACCTGATGGAGAATGTGATTTTGTCCTTGCAGAAAAAAAAAGCAAACCATATCTATCATGTAAAATAACATGGTTTTTTTTCTGCCGAGCAGTGTGTAAAAAAGCTGGTCATGGACATTTACTCCCCCCTTTCTCCCTTTAGCCAGCGGGCTGAACAAAAAAGAAGATAATATGATTCCTCAGTCCACCTCCACCAGGATCCACCATTGTCGGAATACATTGATCAGTGGCTGCTGACAATGATCAATAAAAATTTCCCAACATGTCCCTTCCACAGAAGTTGTTCAAGTGACTGACTTTGGTTAACCACTTACCAACCGGGCCACTTTTTTACATTTGGTGGTCACAAGCTAAAAACATTTTTTTTTGCTAGAGAATTACTTAGAACCCCCAAACATTATATATTTTTTTTTTTCAAACACCCTAGAGAATAAAATGGCGATTGTTTCAATACTTTTTGTCACACGGTATTTGCGCAGCGGTCTTTCAAGCGCGATTTTTTTGGAACAATTTTACTTTTTTGAGTTAAAAAATAAGACAACAGTAAAGTTAGCCCAATTTTTTTCCATATTGTGAAAGAGGATGTTACGCCGAGTAAATAGATACCATACATGACACGGTTGAAAATTGCGCGCACTCGCGGAATGGCGACAAAGTCCGGTATTTAAAAAGTTCCATAGGCGACAATTTAAAAATTTTTAACGGTTACCAGGTTAGAGCTACAGAAGAGGTCTTTTGCTAGAATTATTGCTCACACTCTGGCAATCGCGGCGATACCTCACATGTGTAGTTTGAACACCGTTTTCACATGCGGGCGCGACTTACGTATGCGTTTTCTTTGCTGCGCGAGCTCGCGGGGACGGTGGCGATTTAAATCTTTTTTTTTTTTTTTTTATTTATTTATTTATTTTTACCACTGTTCCTTTAAAAAAAAAAAATCTGATCACTTTTATTGCTATCACAAGGAATGTAAACATCCCTTGTGATAGTAATAGATGGTGACAGGTACTCTTTTTGGAGGGTCGGGGGGTCTAAAAGACCCCCCATCCCTCCTTTGCACTTCACAGTATTCAGATCGCCAAAAACGGCGATTCTGAATACTGTCGTTTTTTAAAATTTGGCGCCGTTAGCCGCCGAGTAAACCGGAAGTGACGTTGTGACGTCGCTTTCGGAATTTGCCGAAGGAGACCCGATCGGAGCCGATTACGGCTTTGATCAGGTCTCCTTCCAGCCGGCGGACGCGCCGGATCGTCGCTCCGGTCTCCCGGTGGGACGGGAGGCCGGAGAAGAGCGGCGGAAGGCGGCGGGCGTCCCCTCCCGCCTCCTGGGGTAACGACCGAGCGGCTCCCGAGCCGGATCGGTCATTACCCCTGGATAGCCGACCGCTTGCTCTAAAAAATGATACCGGGATATAGCCTGCAGGTGCAGGCTATGTCCCGGGAGAGCCGCTCAACCCCGACCGCCGCCTATTTACGGCGCTGGGGCTGAACCGGTTTAAGCAGGGACAGCCGCGCACTGATTGAAATGCTGGTTCAGCATTCTATGGCCTGCTTAACTGTGTTCACTTGTAGAGCTTTGTGCACGATTGCTATCCAACATTTTTCAGGTTCATTGGATAATGGGTTCTCCACTGGGAACTGTGGTTCCTCCTGCACACCCCTAAGTCACTACTGTATTTGCATTATACAGCAGGAATGGCTGTCAAAATGCAGCTGCTCCTGTGTAAAGCCACAATTGCAGATAGCCTGTGAGTGTAAATTACAAGAAGCTAACATATTGCTTTATTATATTTGCATTTCAATATATTATATTAACTTCAGTCATATGTGGATCAAAGGTGTAACCTTTGATCTGCATAGTACATCACTTTAATTATTTTTTTGTTTTAATTCAAATAAGATTAATTCCAATTGAAGCCCCTCTTTGACCCCTAGTTAACCCTAGTCTTCGCTAATTAATTACATCTTCCCTTCTCCCTATTTCCATTATTCTTCTTTTGTTTCACATATTTCTATTTTTTTAATGATCATCAATAAATGTTTAAATGTATAAATGTTTCCTTTTTTGTTTGTTTGTTACGGTTTTTCAGCATCAAAAGAAAATGCACAAAAAAGAAAACAATTCTTTTCATTTGCAAATAACTGCCAAAAATGATCTTGGACACAGGTTTTTTACCCTGAGGATGAATTAGGTAAAAGACCTTAAGGCCCTAGAACTACTTAAAATTTCCCTTCATCCAATTTCCATGTCAGGAGACGGTGACTGGTTCTCAATGGAGCCAATTCACACAGCTCCGGGACAGCTGTGGAGCGGTTTGCAGAAGAGTCCTGAGTGTCATCTAACCCATTTCAGGTCTGAATCCAGCCAAAAATCCAGGACCGATTCATCCCTGAAACGGAGAACGGGGACGCACCGGACCCCTGCTGTGAGCCACTCCGCACGGTAGTGTGGACCCAGCCTAAATGTATCACCAAACAGGCCCATAGTGGAAACTTCTCTGGTCTATACGGGGTATAAAAGGTACAAAAGTGGTTAAAGATAGCATCCCTTAAAAAGACATTCTATCACTTAACCAGCAAATTTTGGTGGAGATGAAAATAGAATCTTATTATCAGACACATAATTTAGGAGCTGAATAAGGGGGCGTAGAAAATGAAGCCTCAGCATTGACATTATGTCAAGAAAACGACATGCTTTACAATGTAGTGCTCAGAGTCCGTGAACGTGCAGAAAGGAACTGTTTTATTTTACAGACACTGCATGAGCAAGGAATCTCCTACTTGATATTTTAATTAGTAGCCTGTAAATGTTGCTCGCTACTCAATTGAAACGCATGAGGCAATGTGTTATTAACAAAAATTACCTGTCTTCCCTTGGGCTGACAGAAGCCCTCTATAGTATGTTAAGCATTTACTAATGCTGGTCTTACAAGCTAGCTGTCAGAAAACCCAAACAGTTCCGCTGTTCAGTGGCCAATTTTTCACCCTGTTCCATAAACAAAAGTTAATATATGAACTTCTCTTGATCCAGGTGTTGCCAACAGGGCCACCCACAGAGCAAATTCAATGCGTGTAAGGTTTAGCTTTATGCCCCGTACACACGATCCGAAAATCGGACGACAGATCGTCCGTTTTTTTTTTGCATGCTAATCTCAGATCGAATCGGAAGAATGTACTAAAGTCACGAATATTCTCGTACGACAGAATACAAATATGAAGTGATGTGATATGTTGTAGTGTATTTGTATTGTATTGTCTGACGACAACTGTACTGATTAAACGAAAATCGTACGATCGGGCACCATGCGATCAAAATTTTCATGCATGTCCGATCGAATATTATCTGATGAACTGTCGTGATCGGCTCTCGTAAGCTGTGTACTAACGATCCGATTATCGTACGATCGCATCGTATGCGGTATTTTTCGTCCGATTTTCGGATCGTGTGTACGGGCCATAAGAGTGATAAAAACAGGTCATTTAATCCTGTTCAATGTACCGAAGGGTAGAGCTGTCCAATGTGTGGGCCACAATTAAAGGCCTGGTCTTATCTCCCCTTTGAGACAAGATGTTGGCACCCAATATTTATTTCTCTGCTTATGCGCTGTTATTTGTAAGCTGAAAGGCTGATGTCCAACAGCAATGTCAGTATGTGATGACAAAGGACAAAATTGCCTTAAAGGCAAGCAGGACCTGTCATACTCACATACTCACAGTAAGAATATATAAAAGGTATCCAAATATAAAATAAAATTAGTAATACAAGACCCACAGCTATGTGAGTTTTATTACAGGCATAGGATAAGAGAAAAACCTCCCAAAATGAATTACCAGGGATAAAGCTTTAATACTGTAGTGTGGTTGTGCCCAATTCAACCCAGTGTAAACACATTAGGAAAGTAAGAACTCCTAGAAAAGGCTAATAACCTGTATGTACCACGGCACCATCAATTATGAAAAATACACTGTTTCTCAACTTAATGAAAGGATGTGACCTTTATAACTGTTAGAGATCAAATTATTTTTCACAAAAGACTGTAAGAGGTCTATTTATTTAAATACCTTTACATTGTGGATACAGGAGGTCTTTTGCCTTGTTTTATTTTAATTTGCTGGACGAATGTTACAAGCATTTATCCAGCACTCGTGAATTTTGACTGCATTTGGCTTAATATGTTGATGATCAGTAGCTCTATCTAGTGGCCATAATGTAGTATTTTTCCTGATCAAGGTAACGCAGAAAAATGCCATATTATGGCCACTAGATGGAGCCAATGATCATAATAAAATCAGAGTTTTAACCAAAACAGAGTCAGAATTCTTGAGGGCTGGATGAATGCTTGTGACGTTCCTGCAGTTATTTTTTATGTAATAAATAGATCCCTTATTATCAGAAACTCTTTGTGCATAATGGTATTCCATTCATATTCAATGATCATTTGTCCTTTTAGATGAAAAAAAAAACCTAATTGGATAAATTTAATACCCGATTTATCTTTTGCTGGAACCTCTAAGGCTCGGTTCACACCTGAAGCGATCCGACTTGTAGGGCGACTCAAGTCGCCCCGCTTGAGGCGACTTCAGCACGGCTTGCAGGCGACTTCTATTATAGAAGTCAATGCAAGTCGCCTGAAGTCTCCTCAAAAGTAGTACAGGAACCTTTTTCCAAGTTGGAGTGACTTGAGTCGCTCCTATTTAGAATGGTCCCATTGCAATGCATGGAGGCAACTTGTCAGGCGACTCAAGTGTGAACAGACACTAATGGATATAGCAAGTTTACTTTAGCCAAATCTTTTCTTTATAGTTTAGTATAGTGTGTGTGAAGAGGCACAAGGTTATTCAAGGACCACAAAAAAGATTGGAATAGACCGATGCATGTTTGGATTAAAAGCTGAACTAATCAGCAGGTAGACTATCAAAAGTTTAATTTTTAATTTTGACTGAAATGTAAGCCACAGAACAGAACTGAATCCTTAATTACTTCATATATATGGGCCACTGATTTTTATTTTTTTTTGTCATTTTGCTGCTACTGCACATAGCACATTTCTCTGACAGTCATTGGAAAATACGGGCGTCTTTGAAGAAATCATACCTGATATGCAGATGTAGGTCCGATATTCTCCTTGTCCTCCAGTTGCTAGGAATGGGATTTTTTTCTTGGTCCTCCGTTTGACCAATACAGCCCCCAGCATCAAGTCAGTTTTAATTTTTAATTTGAAAACTATCAGATGGACGACTAATCAAGTCGAAAATTAGGTTTGTACGTAGCCAGATAAGGTTAGAAAAAACACCAGGAACTTATTGGAACACGGAGAAGTGTGTGTGATATGATTTGATATTTCTTTTCT